>NW_020869873.1:234467-259467 GCF_003789085.1 Penaeus vannamei
TAGAGCAACTCTTACTACGCGCAATAAAATAATATTAGATATATATATGAAAAAGGCTCCCATTATCATTGTGTCAATTCCACGGAAGCCCAAATAGTTATCGTTGATTTTAGTTCATATAAAATCCAGACATCTTAATGCTCTTATTTATGTCACAGAAATGATGTATCCAAAAAAGCTTCCTTCAGTCTACTCTTCCTACCGACAGACTAAATGCTATACACATATAACATTCAATAAATTAATAAACTATGAACCTCAATACTAATTTATGTATATTTTTATATATATATTAATATAATCATACTACATAATCGACAAGAATATAATAAGTATAGATATATATACATAATTACTATACTCACACCCTACACATACATTATAACACTACTATTCAAGTAGAGTAGATACTATATCTCTCACTCCTTATTATAATACGAAATTTTATCATATTACTTTATTCATCCGCCTTTATGTATAATAATACATATTTGAATATCAACTATAGTTTATGGATTATTATAATATATATATTATATAATATTAAACATTGATCTTCTATCATATTTTTATATTTAAAGATAATCACCTTATATATACTATCATTTTTAACTAATTAATTACCCCATATACTATATATATTTAGGTATATTATTATTATATAATATATATAATATGCAGTACACTGCTAAGCTTTAATACTCTATATACTATATCTTTAAACACTAAAATATTAAAAATATATTACATACATATATATATAACTAATAACCATATATACACAACATACAAACTAATCACATAACTCAATATAAATATAATATATACAATAACACTAATACATACCACCCACACCACACCACTACAACATAACTACACTATATATCATCATCAACTATAACACACATCAACAACAGAACTGATATATATATAAGTATATGGGTATAAACAAAATTGAATTTCATGAAGGCAACCATTGTTTCTTCTATTCACTTTATAAATTTCAGTTTTTATATCTCTCATTCCTGAATGTAAATAAAAAACTATCAGATGTGAAAAAGTTATCTAAACAGTTTATACGGTTACCTTTTAACATGCGATAGAAGATAAAGAGACAGAGAAATTTCCTAAAATTCCTGGGCCACGCATTCCCCCACACACATCATTTTCCATATGAGATGTCCCCTAAATGGCTAAACATTATTTCTTAATTTGCTGGAGAGGAATGAATAAAAGACTGAGTTAGAAGAGGAAATGCATTTGAAGAAAGTTTACCCCATAACAATCATCATACAAAACTGACCTGTCGGTGGTGTAAACATAGGCTTGACCAGTGCCTGCAATGGGCATCAGAATGTCTTGTTCAAGCTGAATAGATTCATTGCCCTCACTGTCATCACTGGAATGTAAAATTAGCCATTTGCACTTGCATAATCTCAGTATAAAACAAATCATATAAAGTATACCAAATATCACACTCAATACTAAAGAGACAAAATAATCTACAGTATATTGAAATTTACTACATTTCCATTCATATTTTCTCAGTGTCACTATGCACTTACCTGTAAAAATCTTGTCTTGAGTTAAAAATTTCACCCACCCTTTTAAATATATCAGGGGAACAAATGTATACACCGCAGTTGATCAGGTTTGATACAAAAGTGGATGGCTTCTCAACATAATGGAGGACCTGATGTGTGTCTTTTGCTTCAACTGGAAGAAATATAGCAATATATACTTTATGATCTAACTCAGATTAAGGAAAAACAAAAAATATAATACACCTTTTATGCAATTACAGCCATATTACGACATACCAGATATATTACAAAATATTCTTACCAATGCAACCATACATAGTAGACTGTTGTCTTGTGGCTTCTGTACCCATAATAGTAATGAGGGAAGGTGTGGTAAGATTTGTGTGGAAGTCAAGCATTTCCTGTAGAGGAAAGTCTCCACACACATCCCCATTTAGCACAAAGAAAGCATCAGGATTCCCAGAGCTTATTTGATCACGGAAATGATAGATTCCTCCTGCTGTTCCTAAAGCTTGATATTCTTGAAGATACCTTAAAAAGAAGGTGTGAGATACTTTCAATATTTCGTAAGGATTACCATACATAACAGTAATAAACTGCCTTTAATTTTCAGTATGCCAGCTAATACATCAAAGACTGAATATCAAATTATAAATAAATATTATAAATAAACACACACACACACACAAATATGTGTGTGTGTGTGTGTGTGTGTGTGTGTGTGTGTGTGTGTGTGTGTGTGTGTGTGTGTGTGTGTGTGTGTGTGTGTGTGTGTGTGTGTGTGTGTGTGTGTGTGTGTGTGAGTGCCACGCGCCCTCCATAAGTATGTGAAGTGAAAAAGTAATCATGACTAATTAACAAAATTTCCAGCTTTGAATTCATTTTTATGAATTACCATTTCCCTTATTCAAATCCAGAAATTCCAATGTATTACCTTATTCTTATCTTGTAAGTAGCCATCATGTCAGCTACAAACTGTTGTAGTTGTTGGGCAGGGAAGTATCCAAGGAGGAGAATTTCCCTCAGATCTGGTAAGGATGCAAGTGCTTCTATATGATGCTGGACCATCGGCAAGCCAGCCACTGGGAACAGCGGCTTTGGGACATCCAAGGACAAGGGACGAAAACGTGTGCCTGTAAGTAATATCTATTTTCTATATATACTCAAACAGGGGATGTACAGTAATGCACATTCTGGTTTATTCACTACATTTACAAAGTAAAAAATATAGAGCATAATAACTATCTGTGAAGCATTCCAGGTCATCATGAATAATAGGATTATTTAAGCAATAATTTTCATGATTACTATGCCTTGATTTTCAGCCTTATCTTACATTCAATACAACATAACTGGTTGTTTTACATGATACTGATCTATTAACAAAATATTTCTTTCTAATTCATAATATGAAAATTAGTTCCAGAAAATGTTCTCTTTAAAAATCTCTCTGACTTGATATACCTTCAATGACTATAATAAATCACTGAATACAAGGCCAAAACATATGTACACATTCTTGGAAAAGTAAAATATGTAGTATTTTTTTGCTAATATAAGTAAATGTCACTAAATCTATATATCAATTTCCTTTGTACAATAATTATTTCTCTTTGTCATAAATTTATGAAGTACCAACAATTCATGATATACTCTAGCATACAGAAAATATAATGATACACAAGATCAAGAAAAAATGTGTATGTATATGTATGTTTATACACGTGTGTTATAACACACATGCACATACATGCACCCAAACTTGCTGCACACACACACACACACACACACACACACACACACACACACACACACACACACACCACACACACACACACACACACCACACACACACACAACACATGCACACACACACCCGCATGCACGCACTCACACACACAGACACACTCTCTCTCTCTCTTTCATACACTCAATCACTACTCTTTCTCTCCCCACAACCCCATCTCCCTCTCCCTTTTTCTCATATATACTGTGCGAACATACATTTCATATATCCACAGTTCATTTGTTAATATCATATTGACCCCAAGTCAGCAGGAAAATGTTGTGTTCACTGTAGAATAGTTTTGTAAAATGTCTCTGCATATAGAAGGCTCTGCAAGTGCTTAGCCATAAAGGAGTCAATCGGTAGACCTTGTGACCTCAACTAACTTCACCTTTCCTTGAGTTTGCGGGAATTTGTTATACTAATATTATCACAATATTGATGCGGTTATCATTATTAGAGACATCATAATTAATTATGTTACTGACATTACTAACAGCAATGTAGGATACTAAAACACATTTCCAAAAATCAAGGAAATGGTAAATAGCTGATAGGTAGTACTCACAGTTGGCTCATGTAAAAACTGTGTGTAAAGACAACTAATAAACTAAACTCAAAGAGGGCATGGTATGTACGTATATGCCATCCCCGGTGGCAGCGGGTTTAAAAATGAACTATTACACAAATTCTCCAAGGTGTTGTCTGCATGTGACATTTTACAGTACTTTATGAGAGAAAAAGTGAAAAGTGCAGATTAACTATTCCTTCTTGGAATCATATACCTCTTCTCTTTCAAACTTTTCAAACATCTATATATCAATTGAGAAAATAAAGACTTCCTGTTGAAAAAAAAAAGAAACAGATAATGCCTAGTATGTAATCTAAACATCAACTTTCCCTACACTGTGCCAATACCCCAGTAAATAAGAAAACTTTTAGTATTCCTGACTACACTATCAGTGCCTACACATTTTTCTGGGAGATATGGTAATTTTGTTACACTCCTATTTAAAAAAAATATATATTACACTTCTTTGAAAAAACAGAAATTAGGATTTTTTGTTTCAATGAGACATATCTCTTTCTTAATACTTGGCTAAAGGTAAACATGTATGCATGATACATAAATGCATAAAGTTATCTAGAATCAAAACTGAAAGCACATTCTAATATGATACAAGTTAATGGAGTAGAAATGTTTGTATGTTTACAGGTTACAACAATACATATTAGGGAAAATATACTGACAGAACTAATGTATATACTCAAGAATAACTCTTTTGTCATAAAATTGCAAAACTAAGTAAAATTATACATAACTACAACTTACTGCACTTGTTTTACTTTGTATATCTAAACCCTACGAAGGGGTTTATTTCAAATGCACTCACCAAAAAAGAACCATGGTGTCTGGTCTGAAGAAAGCAACATTTGTAAGTATGTGAAAGAAAAGAATCTTATATATTATCACAGTCACTGAAGAGTTAAGGTCAATTCAGAAGCTACCATTTATTTGTTATTACCACAAAACAAAAATCATGAGCTAAATCCTAACTCAATTTTTACTTGTTTCCTCATCTCATCTATATTTGAGAATTTACGTTTGTGATGCAAGCTGCAATCCACACATACCAGTTCCCTTTGCCTAATTTTCCCTGTTTCTTTAAAATAAGAACAGAAAAGTCATTATTCATCAACACATCTATTCATAATAGTAATATGGTTTAAACAAATGTACTTCAATTCTTTCTGGTAATTATCACATCTTTCCCTATTAAATTCAAGCATTTCATGGAAGAAAAATCTGATCTCCATTTCTCTCCTACATCACTAACTTTCAAGCTTACTGCTGTTTTCTGTAAAAAAAATTTATATTACTGCCTCATACTGTTTGTATTTATTCTTAATCTTCAATAAATGTCCTGATCTTTGAGAATGATTTCAAAGTTCCCTTAGGCTGCTTAGAAAAGATCAGATTATTGAGAAATAGTAAATATAAAAGAGATTGAGTTCTTGTGAGTCTATACCATAGCTAAATTCAATGCTTATATCTTACCACCCTCATGTTTTAAAACTGATTCTTTTACTTAATCCTGTCAAAACTAGTTTAAAATGAAAAAGAATGGCATTTTACTTTAATGTTTTTTTTTTTCATGAAAGAAAGAAAAAATACCTTTTGCACTTACCTTTGATTTTCAGTAATTAAAACAATATTCATATCATCACTTAAATACCTTTGAGTCCAATAATTCTTTACAGTATTCATATTATCATTCAAATACTTTGGGAAATAATGAAACTATTAAACCCATCAACCTTAAAAAAAAACAAAAATAATAAACATGCCTCAACAAACTGCTATTGTAGTAAATATGACAATACAATATTATGTATATGAAATGGCAGAGCATTTAAATATTCTTTTAAATCTAAATGTTATGATAACTCTTGACATGAGAGTGCATCTACCTCAGATGAGAGGTCTATACATATATATATATATATATATATATTATATATATATATATATATATATATATATATATATATATATTATATATATATATATATATTATATATATATATATATATATATATATATATATATATATATATATATATATATATATATATATATATATATATATATATATATATATATATATTATATATATATATATATATATATATATATATTATATTATATATATATATATATATATATATATAATATTATATATATATATATATATATATATTATATATATATATATATATATATATATATATAATATATATATATATACATATATATATATATATATATATATATATATATATATATATATATATATATATATATTATATATATATATATATATATATATATATATATATATATATATATATATATATATATATATATATATATATAATATATATATATATATATATATATATATATATATATATATATATTTATATACATACATATATATATATATATATTATATATTATATATATATATATAATATATAATATATATATATATATATATATATATATATATACATACATATATATATATATATATATATATATATTATATATATATATATATATATATATATATATATATTATATATATATATACATACATACATATACAATACATATATACATATATATAATATATACATAAATAATATATATTATATATAAATTACATGTATATATTACATGTATATTATGTATCACAGATATATATCTTTATCTCTATCTATATGTTGCTGTGACAGAGCAACTGTCTGAGGGGAGAGTTGATGGGGTTCTGCCCCCAAACAACTCTGGGAAACACTGTTTTCACTTGGTATGCACAGCTAATTATATAACTGAAACTTGGGAGTACCAAGTGGACTTTGGGTGTGACCAGTTCTTTCAGATTAGTTCTTGTACCGACACCTGTAACTTTTTGTCTTCTACAAGAACATCATCATCAATTTATCCTAGATTAGTGCATCCATCCTGTATAGATTATCTTCATGTTTCCCAGGGCCCCCTATCAGTCTTCCCCCGAGCACACCTAATCATAACAACTTATATATTTTAAAAGATTTTGTTACATGGTGTTAGGGACTTTGTCTCTAATGAGTTCTTCTATAATGTAAAGATTTACCAGCAAATTGAATGAATAAAAGATATGGACAAATTTAGAAGCAGAGATGGGTATATAGAAGTAGAGGGAGAGTAAGAGATTTTGTTCAAAAGACTATAATAAGCAAAGCCCCCATCAATCCCATTAATATGGATCCTGGGGAGGGAGTTTGTAGGTCAATGATATAATAATAAGTTTAAGTTTTGCTGCAGGTTTCATTAGTTTATGTTGGGTTTTTGATTTGTTAATTGTTGGCTGGTTTCCAGTAGATGCGATCCTATAGGTAACAATTACAGAATTTCACCCTTTATTTCTTTTAGGGTAATTTTCTGGAATATGTCCGCCAAACGGACGTATTGTGTTTGGATTCCTCTCACTGTCTAGTTTCCAAATATATAGAAATTATTATGTGGAAACCCACCACAGCCCTTACATTCTTGACCCCGATAACAGGGGAGGGCATGAAAGGTAAAAGGGGAAATTACGGCATCAAATATAAATAATATACACAGAATCAGTCATTATATTCTCTAATGCTACCCCCAACCCCTGACCAGGAAAACAAAGAATCCTCCACGTATTCATGGTAGGCGAGAGTGTCGAATAGACTTGGCAACGCTGCTCCCTCATTGCAGTTGGATGTTCACGCCTGCCATGAATACGTGGAGGATTCTTTGTTTTCTTAGGCAGGTGGCCCCCCATGGGAGGGGTTGATGGGGCACATCCCCCTGCATTAGACAATATAGTGACTGATTCTGTGTATATCATTCATATTTTACCCCGCAATTTCCCTGGTACCTTTCATGCCCTCTCCTGCCATTGGGGCCAAGAATGTGGGGTTGGAGATCTTCCGCGCAATAAAACCTCTGTATCTGCGTTGTAGACGGTGAGAGGAATAAAACGATATAAAAAACGTCGCGATCCATTTGGCGGACGCATTACAGAAACTTAACTCTTTTCGCTGTGTCTTGCCCTGATAAAAGAATTTACCATCTCCCCGGGGGTGCTTGCCCTAATAGGAACATTTTCCTCAAAACTGCCCATAAAATACAACAACCCCTAAACAGTTATTGGTAATAAATGGATCTTATCAACCAACCAACCAACCATTTTCTCTCACCTTTCTGAGGCCCAGCAATGAGTATAACAGCCTTCAACATCATCGTGCCTGCTTCGAGTCCTCCTCAGCCGAGCGCGTCCCGAGTGCCAACCCAGCACCTCCTCTGCCCCGCCGCACACGTCAACAAGCCAGCTGATCGGCGAGCAGAAGCAGGCACGTTCTCTGTGGAGGATCTTTCACAGAAAACGACGATGGGTGTCGGGTAGACTGAGATATATAGACTAAGATATACTTTTTTTTTTTTTTTTTTTTTTTTTTTTAACAAGATGTGGTATGGTGTATGGATAATGAAAAAAAAAAAAAAAACGACGATGGGTGTCGGGTAGACTGAGATATACTTCTTTTTTAACAAGGTGTGGTATGGTGTATGGGTATTGTAAGGAAAAAAAAACATACGGTGTGTTAATAAAAATGATAATATCATTAATAGAAATAAATAGTCAATGTAAATTTCTTAGGTAGATTTTACATATTTATGAAACTAAACTACAATATATATATATATTTTTTTTTAAATCTAAAGAGCAAAGTAGATGCTATGCCTTCAACTTGAAATCAGTTATGAAGGTTAATGGTTACACAGCAAAATAAATATACATCAAACGTCATATAACACTAGAAAAGGTGTAACTGAAACAGGTAAGAGGGGTGTGGGGTTAGCTGATGATTAAATGTACTACATACCAGACGTCGTGTAGCAGTCAGGAAGGTAGGGATAAACTAGGGTCATTAGATCAAAGTAATTGAAGGAAGAAATGTAGGATTCTGCAATGATGTCCGTAGGGTAAGCCCTTAGGCGATAAGATCACAGTTTCAAGAAAAATATTAGGAGGGAGAGAAACCAGGGGAGGAGGTTGTTGTGGCAAAGGGTCACATGTGTATCAAGGGGAAGTTTGAATGATAATGCGGAAGGAAGGGGTGGGGTGATGCAGATGAAGGCAGAGGGAAATGGGATATGTTGGGAGGGCTTGGGTAAAGTGGTGTAGGGAACATTAATAGGAGTAGGATGCATTTTAGCAGGTACTTTGAATGTAGAAGGAATAGGAGCAGAGATTGGAGGATAGATGACGTGTAGGTATGTTATCTTGGATCGGGATTAGATAGTTTTAAATGCTTTCGAGAGTTTCTGAGAAACAAAGGTTTTCCTACGAGGGGGAGAAAAGGGGACAGACGTTTGAGGAGGGAGGGAGAGGTTGATGGAGGAGGGGATGCCATAGAAGATGGAGTGGAACGTTTTGGTTGTCTTGTGCGATGAGTTGAGCGAGGAGGAAGAAGAGTAGGTACCGGGGAAGTAGAGATTGAAGTGTCTGGAATAGTAGTGGAGATCGGGGCGTCTGGATTTAGAATGGCAAAAGAATTTGACTGGGAAAGGGAGGGAGTAGTAGCGGGAATGGGAAGAGATGTTGGCGGAGATGTAGAAACATCTTGGGAGTTAGAAAGACCTTGTTGCGTGCTTCTTCAAGTGAGGCCAAGGTTGAATCTGAGAATTGCCACCTCGGACTCAAACTTGTAGGTAGGACAGTCCTTATGAAATACACATGAGCGTGGCACAGAGCAGTGACGTCACGCTCATGGCCAACAATTCTGACACTGGCGAGGGAGGGGGGGGGGGTGTTGACATGGTCGGAGCAGTATGGACTCTTCGCCAATATGAACATTAAAAGTGAGGTCATGTCTACGGAAAGTAATCTCAACAATATTAGTAGACTGACAGCGGGTCCTGGGAGGAATGGTATAACACTGAACTCAGTGTACTTAAACTGTATCATGAGACCATGAAGTAGGCGATCAGGTCTCCTCAATCTGACCAATCCTTGCCGTAGACAGGGCAGTTAGTGTGGGAGATGGACACATTTCCGGTACAGGTATTGAGGGAGGGATGGGGCTAGGTAGGAATGAGTTTGTCTGTGAAGTCATCTAGGGCTGATAACGCTTTAACTTGAAATTCGGATATAACAGTGACAAGATGGCGGATGTGGAAGGAAACTTTGCCTTTTTTTAGACATTGCTGGAAGAGGAGACAGTTGTCAGAGTAAGTAGATGGGTAACGGAAAATTGTATCTGGGCTACACTGAGTTTCAAAAGGTTTGTAGACGTGGGGATAGTATATGGGAGGGGACATGTGGAAGAGGGAGTGGTGTTGAGAGAGGTATACTGCGGAGAGGTGGACGATAAGGCTGCAGAGTGGTATTAGGAGAGGAGGGGGTGGTAGGTGCAGAAAATTGTGGGGTGGAGGAGGTGAAGTAGAGGATGTTGGGGAAGAGGAATATTTTTTGGAGGTTAAGTAATGGCCTGGGTGGATGATTTGGACTGGACTGAGGTGACAGTAGACATGAAGGCTAGGGTAGTAGTAGCAGCATTCGGAGTCGTGGTCAAAGGAGAGTTTGGGCTCGGGAATCGGGAGAATTAAATCTGTGGAGCAAGCCACAAAGCCCCTAATGAGGGTGTAAAATCCTCATTATTGGCCATGGTAAGATATACCGCGCCCATGGCCCCCTCAGGCACAAAGTCAGCCTTTCTTTAACACGGCTCTCACATTGGTGACAGGAGAGGGGGAGTGGGTGAAAAAAATTAACCATTTAGCTATTATATCAACATGATCATGGATGATAACTTACTCATGCTTACTAGACTTCGCCAAAGTTGTCGTAAATTAATATGTATGGCTACCACTTTAACAACGACGATTTAAAGTATATACAAAGTCCCTTTAACTGTGCATGAACCATTGCTAGAAATCCAAAATGTATGCCAAAACTTTTTATTTTAAATCATATTCAGATAATGCCTCTGGATTTTTTTGTCATCACCATAATACCTTTCATGGCTCAACATTCGCAACAATTATTATATTTTACAATGACCACCATTCATTGGAAGAAGCTCTACCAACTGTCAAAGCCGGGTATACATGCGTCCGTATAATCTGAATTGGCCGAACGCTTAGGGTTGGAGGACGCAGGCACAAAATTTATACGATAAAACCTGGGGCTTTCATAATTTCGAGGCTTGTGAGTGAAGTTATTGCTAAATGTAGGTTATATTTATATTTACAGATTTCTTGTGAATAAATGAATATCAGTAAATAAAGTCGCCATTACCAACATCATTCTTATATAAAATGATTTTGCCACTGTTTTTCGTATCAGTCTCTAAATTTACACAGTTATCATTAAAATATACATTTATAATATACGCATTGTCACCATAAGACAAGACATAGATAATATTATAAATTTTATAACCCATGTAGCAGACGGAGTAATAGAAGTTTTCATAACAAGTTGACGAGGCTGAACCCAGAGGCAGGGAAGAAGTAATCACAAAGATGATTAGTGCAACTATAAGAGGAGCTTTGCGGCCGTGTAGAAGTCTGCTGGTAATATTTAGTGTTCCTCTTGGTATCTGGCGTTTAAAGGGCGGCCAGATTGTCATATATGCTTCGTAGAATTGTGTGTCTGAGGCAATGCTTGTGGTGGAGCGAGTGGAATGAATGGGTGGTGTCGTGTCTTACATTTATAACGCTCGTATGAATAAGTGATTTTCCTTGTCATAAAGTGTATTTCTTTCCTCTTTGTACTCTGTCCTTTGATGTCTTTCAAGGCGAGGGAAAATTCTCTCGTGATTCGTAAAAGACGATAGATAGGTCAATGAAGTCTATGATGAAATACACCTTCATGAAGGTAAACGGAAGATATAAAAAGGGCATCGAAGCCACATGGGAACGTATATAAACTTGTATTTTTAATATTTTAGCTAAAGACACTATTGCTCATGTTTTTATATAAATAGAATGGAATTTTACTTTGCACATGTTTTCAGTATGTTTCTCCACCTGTCTATCTATCTGTCTACGAACCTACTTACCTATCAAGGTCTATCAATCTTTTGTCTGTCTGTCCATTAGTCTGTCGTGTGTCACTCAATCTGTAAAATCACTCATCTCAGTGATATTGGAAAGTAAGGCAGTTACTATGTGATCCCAGTCTGTCAGGCAAAATTCCTGGTTGGGCAGAATGGAACACAGAAAAATCTTGTACAGAAGTTTAGCACAAAAATGTGATTTGTATGGTTCGTTTAGAAGCACTATGCATCTGAATTTTATATTGTTCATACTCTTATGTTGATTTATATAAAAATTTATCATGCATGATAGTGCTTGTAAGAGTTACATGTATCATGACGACTACATTTCAGTAATATCCTATTTATTGTAGGCTATCTTTAGTAATATTCTGTATATTAGCCTCTCAATATGGCCAATTGCTACCAAGGTGATGTTAGAGTATGATATACAAATATTTATAAAACTGGTAATTCTTTATAGTATGGACGTACTCCCCAACTCCATATCACAAAATTTAGTCAACAATCTAAGTTAATATGATTGATGATTGGGAATTACTGCCTGAGGGGAGGGTTAATAGGGAGCTTTGCCCCCCCCAGCAGGGTCTTTACCCTTTATACACGGTAAGATATAGCTGAAACTTGGGAGAACCAATTGGACTTTCCGGATCTTTCCTTTATTTGTGGCATTAGTGTTCATGTTTGCAGATTATTTCTTGTACCAATGACTACAACTTTTTGTCCTCAACAAGAATCTTATCTTCCATTTCCTGCACCTTAGTGCATACTGTAAAGATTAACTATAAGATTCAACATCCTGAATTTTATCAACATACTCCATTCTCTCCTTCATGACTAGTCTGCAGAATATATATATATATATATATATATATATATATATATATATATATATATATATATATATATATATATATATATATATATATATATATATATTGTGTGTGTGTGTGTGTGTGTGTGTGTGTGTGTGTGTGTGTGTGTGTGTGTGTGTGTGTGTGTGTGTGTGTGTGTGTGTGTGTGTGTGTGTGTGTGTGTGTGTGTGTGTGTGTGTGTGTGTGACATCTGGAAAGCATTGACAAAATACCTAGTGTACCCTTTTTAAGAGGAAAATATGTGGAGTGTGCATACTTCCCAGTCTGGTCATTGTACCTATCTTTCTTTGCTCTCTCTTTCCTTATGTTCTGTCTTCCACTCATCAATCTATCCAGTCAGTCAGTCAGTCAGCCAGTCATCTTGTGTTTGAGTCAGTCATGTTAGTAGTGTTTATTATTATTATTATCATCTTTAACTTCATCCATGTCACTATCACTATCATGGTCATAGTCATTATTATTGGTATTATTATTATTATTATTATTATTATTATTATTGTTATTTTTCTTAATGTTGATGTCATTGTTGATGTTTTTTATTTTATTGTTGTTACTTTTCCGTATTTTTACAGGAAGCGCGAAGTTCACCTGCAGTACAGGCAGTGAGAAACAGATCACATTTGCCACTCAATACTGTCGTGCTGTTTGTACCACAACAAGAGGTCTGTAATTATGCATCATTATTACAAATTCAGAATTTATTTTAGTTGTCATATGATTTGGGGAACCATTTAATAGTTTGTGCGTTCACATACTTGTTATTTTTTTTAGTAAAAAAATTGAAGTAGTAGAAATGGAGTAGATGCAAAGGCTTTTATTTGAGTATTATGTATCGGAAAATGACTTTGTCTTTGTCATGAGTGTTGTACATAAATTGGTTAGATACAGAACTAATTCATGTCTAAACAGTGTACAAAATTGATTAATGACAACTAAAGAACAGCTAGTTATAGATTGATGACAAAGATTCCGTTATTGCTTCATTGTAAATTGACCGTAGTTTTGCTTGGTTAGAAATTGATTGCAGTTTATGCTTTACTAATAATTGTTTATATAGACAGAAAATTATACTATACTTGAATAGCATATAAGTAGAGGGGCCCCAGTGAATTCCCTGCTAAAATGTCTCTTTCCATCATATTATTTAATGATATGTCAGTTATTTCTAATCACATTTGATTTTCAACTGCATTTTGTGGCATTTATGGGCCTTTGGTCCAGAGCTACTGACATACCAAAAACTGTAACCTGTCTCTATTTAAACCTATATTTTCTATTTTGATTACAGGCTTGGGTTGTGGAACGAATGGGAAAATTCCATCGGATACTTGAACCTGGAATTAACGTACTGATTCCTTTCTTAGACCGAGTCAAATATGTACAAAGCTTAAAGGAAATTGCCATAGATGTTCCAAAACAAGCTGCAATTACTTCTGGTAAGTAAGAATATCAGTGAATGCAAATGGTATATAGAAACACAGCATGCATTCTTGACCTTCTTTTTATGGTGTTGGACATTATTCATGATGGTTATTGAAATGATTGTTGAGAATTTTTGGTGAACATAATGCTTGCTTATTGTGTATTGATATTTTCAGAAGGAAATATTAAAGTGTTAACATGCATATTTTTATCTGATCATCTACAGATAATGTGACATTGAGCATAGATGGAGTGTTGTATCTGCGTATTTTGGATCCATACCGAGCAAGTTATGGAGTAGAAGATCCAGAATTTGCCATCACACAGCTAGCACAAACTACAATGAGGTTGGTTCTGCAAAGCAGATGATTTATTTACTATTCATGCCTTAATAACTGATATATGTATAAAGGAAGAAAATGTAACTGTAACAGAAGCAAGTATATGACATACCTTTGGGAGCAGTAAATAGGATGGAGAGTACAGAACTTTGCATATCTGTCAGTGAAAGTATTCATCTAATGACCAGGTAGATACTTCAGTAGACTTCTGGCCTGGTTCTTTAATAAATCTGTAATGTTTGATGTCATATTCCATCTTGCTGGAATCCCATCCTTGAAACCTGTTGTATAGATGTATGTGCTAGGGACATCAACACCATACTAATTGATTAGACTTTAAATACTATAGTTAAAGTACCTTCTAGCTTTCCGAATCTGCAGTGAAAATACTTTTTGTCTTCAAAATATTTTTTTCTTTGCAATACATTTAATCATTTGAAGTGATTTCAGAAAAAAATATAAATATATTGTCTAGCGTTGATGGCTGATCAGGGGTAATTTTAGTTGGTAACTAATGGGTTGATATTATCTTCTTTATTCCTGTCACTTAGTCAAAGCAAGAAATTTTCAAGCATTTAGAAGTATATAGACAGATAAGAGGTGGTTGTTGCTCAGTTACTTGGTTAATCCGAGTCTTGGTCCGATCTAAGAAAGAGCACTGTTGATTTGACGTATCTAGCAGTTTGTTGAAGATACACCCATGTGACACTACAAATAGTCTGATGCTCTACTGATCTTTTCTCTGGGGAAAATTTCTCTGTAATTTGTGAGAGAAAATATACCTATAGGGACAGTTAATGTAATCAAGAAAGCCTTTTAATATCTCGTTATCTTTTCCAGGTCAGAATTGGGAAAAATTTCCCTGGATTACGTATTCCGTGAGAGAGAAAATTTAAATATTGGTATTGTTGAGGTAATCAACAAAGCCTCTGAAGCTTGGGGCATCACTTGTCTCCGTTATGAAATCCGTAAGTTTGATAATCTTACTTAGTGAATTTCCTATAGGTAGGTTGTTATAAGTGTCTTTAATTGAATCTTTTCTTCTTAATCAATTTATATATATTTTTTTATGAAGGTCATAAATTGAACTTCCACAATATCCAGGAATCTATATCTTGCAGATTTTGTAATTACTATGGTGGTGGTGGTGGTGGGATGATGAAGATTACAACAACAAAAATGAAAATGAAAATGAAAATGATAATATCCATCATCATTGCCATTGTTATTTATATTGTTGTTATTGTTTTGTTATTGTTGTTATTATTATTATTATTATCATTATTATTATTATTGTTATCATTATTAAATTATATTATTATTGACATTCCTACCACTATTGTTATTGATTTTATTATTATTATTATTATTATTAGTAGTAGTTGTAGTAGTAGTAGTATTAGTAGTATAAGTATTAGTAGTAGGAGGCATAGTTGTATTATTATTAATATTATCATTATGTATTATTATTATTAGTATTATTATTTTTAAATTATTCTAAATAATACTTATCATTATGACTGATATGAAATGAGCAAAAAAAAAAAAAGCTCAGATATCAGCATATGATATAGTTTTATATTTGTGAAGTGTGATAAAGGGATTATAATAATTTAACAATTTTAGATTTCATTTGGTGCTTTTCCTCTAAAGTGAAGATATATTGTATGTAAAATGAATTCCTCTGGTCACTCTTACATTCCAGGAGTTGTATAGGAGAATAAATTGTGTAGGAGAAAGTCAAATTAATTTTGTTTTTCTACATCAACAGGAGACATCAAACTTCCTGGTCGGGTTCAAGAAGCTATGCAGATGCAGGTTGAAGCTGAAAGACGAAAACGAGCAGCCATTCTTGAATCTGAGGGAGTGAGAGAAGCTGAGGTGAAGTGCAGATGTTTATATATTTTCTTTATATATTTTGGAAAATGGATAAAGATTTTATATATAATTTGAAAAATAGATAAATATATTTTTTTTTACTGTGCTCTATTGTTTGTGATGATTGATTTTTTTATCATAGGATAGTTCACTAGTATTCACTTTCACTCAACCTTTTGGAGACAGATAGGTGTACTGTCCACTGTAGTTCTGTTTTGTGAATTTTGTTTAGACATAGGTGGTTCTGCAAGTACTCTGTTACCAAGAAGTCAAAGAATTGGCAACGTGCAATCTCACCTGGTTTCCGCATTCCTTGATTTTTTTCCTAATGCTATTGATATTGATATTGTTAATATTATTAACATTATGATTATTATTTAGTTATTATAATACTTAAGCAACAAAGAGATAAAAAAGTATCTTTCAGAATATCAAGGATAAGGATAAACAGGTCAGGTAGGTAGGACTAGTGACTGACTCCTTAGTTACTAAGGTCTTGGAAAACCACCTATGTGTAAACAAAATGATTAAACTAAAATGACAGTAAACACATAATTTATTTACTGCCATCCCAGTGTCAATAAGTTAACCTCTAAAGAAACACAAAATGTAGGACTACATGTATGCAAAGGATGGTAAAGATATTTCTTTATTGAATATTTTAACACTTTCATCACTTTCTTATGAGCTCAGATTGTTCTCTATATGTTTTGGGAGGATGACCCTTGCCGTGTTTAATCAGTGTGCACGTATACCTGAAAATGACAAGTTATTATTTAAGGGTAAAGAAACCAATGTTAAGTGTGTAAAAGATATGTGTATGGATGATGCATGTTGTAACTCTTTTTGTAGATGTTCCTTTTAACCACCCTGACTTCCTAATATGTATGACAAAAAAAAAAAAGAAAAAAAAAAAAAAAAAAAAGAAAAAAAAGAGAAAAAAAAGAGAAAAAGAAAAAAGAAAACGCAGAGATATTGTCCTTTATTGTGCCCAATGTTTCAGATCAATGTTGCTGAGGGAAAGCGAAGAGCTCGTATTTTAGCATCAGAAGCTGATAAGATAGAAAAAATCAATGCAGCTGAGGGTCAAGCTCAAGCCCTGGGGATTATCAGTCAGGCTCTTGAACATAAGGAAGGTTAGTACTCAGCGTCCATTTGGTTCAAAAGGTCGAAAGTGGGTCGGGACACAACACAGACAGAGAACACAACACACAGACACAGATACAACACACAGACACACACAGACAGACACACACACACAGACACAGACACACAGACACAACACACACACCACACCCACACACACACACACCCCCCCCTCTCTCTCTCTCTCTCTCTCTCTCTCTCTCTCTCTCTCTCTCTCTCTCTCTCTCTCTCTCTCTTCTCTCTCTCTCTCTCTGCTCTCCCTCTCCCTCCCTCTCCCTCTCCCTCTCCCTCTCCCTCCCTCTCCCTCCCTCTCTCCCTCTCCCTGCCCTCCCTCTCTCCCTCTCACTCTCCCGCTCTCCCTTTCCCCTCTCCTGCTCTCCTTTCCCCTCTCGCTCTCCCTCTCCCTCTCCCTCTCCCTCTCCCTCTCCTCTCCCGCTCTCTCCTCTCTCTCCCTCTGCTCTCGCTCTCCCTCTCCCTCTCCCTTAGGAATAACTTACCGTAATGTCAATAGGCCTATTATGTTTGCATAGTCACACTGATGTTCAGTGTAAAGACATGGCTGCTAAGATTATTTATGAATATATACATTTTACTGGTAGGTGCTTGTTCTTTGATAAATACAAGTAAATTTCTTAAAGACATTGATATTCTTGCTGTATGTGGAGGATACTTACGTTCATTGTTTCTCTTGGGTAAGACACCCATTACAATTAGGACCAATGAATTATTAAATTTGATTTATTTTTTTATATTAGAGAGTATGGAATAACTTTCAATGTTTTAATGTTTGCCTGATACTGTTTTATTTTCTGAAAATTCTTCTGAGAAATGTAGATATAAGTTTTAGAAGGGTAAAAACCATGTTAACTAATTTCATTTATCATTACACAGGTCTCAATGCAGCATCGTTATCAACAGCACACTCCTATATTCAGGCATTCCAGAACATGGCTACTAAGAACAACACCTTAATTTTGCCAGCTAATGTTTCTGATGTAACTGGCATT
This sequence comes from Penaeus vannamei, assembly GCF_003789085.1. Taxonomy (NCBI): domain Eukaryota; kingdom Metazoa; phylum Arthropoda; class Malacostraca; order Decapoda; family Penaeidae; genus Penaeus; species Penaeus vannamei. The sequence continues at coordinate 253,110 of NW_020869873.1, forward strand.
GTTGGGTCTGCTGTAACTACTTATAAAGCCCTTTCCAAAACCCTCCTCACCTTGTCTGACAAAGAGGAATCTGGAAGCGAGTCTAAATTAGAAAATGAGGAAGATACTGTAGATAAACCATAAAATGCATTGTATATATTTTTGCAGAAAGAGGATGTTTGTTTGTGGGAAAATGTTTAATAGAATGCAAAGTCTTGTACTTTTCAAGTAGTTCAAGCCTAGTGTAATACTTCTTTCCTTTCTTGAGTTTTTGCATATGCATTAAACTTCACCTAATAAAATTTGAACCTTCCAGATGACCAATATTATTTATATCCTGTCTGATAAAAAAAACATTTTGACTTGAACCCCTTAACTCTTGTTTCTGGTAAGAAATATGTAAGTGTAATCTGTTTTTAGTTGATAAATTCTGCACATTTATGAAGTTTTCTTTGGTTCTTTATTTTGGACTCTTCATCATAAATTATGTTTAGTGAGGATTGAATGAGTTTACAAAATACAATGAAATGGATACAAAATTATTTTGTGTACATGCAAGTAACTTTAGATTCAGTACATCTATGAAGAAGCTAGAAGTGTTTTTAGTTCTTCAACCCCATAGAATCCGGGTGACCTGATCATCATGTCATGAAAAAAATTTGGCTTGAGGGACAGGTGATGCTAACTAGAGGTGTTTATATGTCCCTGGCCAACAAGCCGCACACCTAGCAGAGTGGCTGGTCAAGTAAGCCTAATGCCCCTATTTTGGGCCACATGATGGTAGTGAAGCATCTGGATCCAATGGGTTAATCTTAACTCTTCTTCAAAAAATATGTTTAGTGGGAAATGAACAATTGTCTGCAGTGCACAGTGAAATGGATACAAGAGTATTTGTTGCTTATGCAAGGAATTTATGAATATTATATAAAGAATTTATAATTATCTTGTAGCACACATTGATTGCCTGACAAATACATAATATTTGGTGCCTCAATAGATTTTATAAAATCTGGAAGGCAGTAAACCTTCCAGATAAATGTGATAACTTTAGAAGAAAAGCAACTCTCCATAACTGTTGCTCCACATGCCTACCCAACTAATATCATTGTGTAACATATAGATAAACTAGAAATTTTGAAAAAGAGAGCAGGGTTCTGAATCAACTGCTGCTATCTCTTTCATTTTAATTCTTTCAGTAGATTTTAGAATTCTTCCTCACTAGGAGACAGTTATTTCTAAGAAATGCATTGGGATATTAGATTTGATGTTTATTACTTGGTTGGGAAATTTCAAGTTGTGTTGTGGTTTATACAACTGGATAGTTGTGAAAGTTTGACATTACGCATTTTTGTACTTATTTATAGGATTTCATAGGAATGTCATCTCTGTACATTTACCCACCTCATATATTGATAAATTATGTTACAGAGATTGTGTCTATTTTCAAATATTACCTTAAAAAGACGAGTGTGAACAGTGATGCCTAGATTAACCAACACCATCTCTCCTTTCCTACTTGTCTTCTTTTCTCCTTGTTACCTATTCCTCTCTTACTATGTAATCTGCAACTTTTCATCACAACCTTTGTCAAGAAAATGTTCCACAAATGCTTGTTTGGCCCAAATACTCTTGATTTGTTAGACTTTTCTCTAGAATGTAGAGCCCCAATTCCCCAGCTTCATGAGCTTCAGCAGACTAAACATAGATGCTCTCAATATAGTGGGTGTTTACATGTGCTTTGAGCTTTGGCACAAATGCTAGGATCCATTATGAGCCCTTCAAGTGTGGGTTTGGGAAGTATTAATCTCAGCTTCTATGATCATTTTAAGATATCAGTTGAGCAGATTTAAGATTAGAGTGATCATATTCATAATTACCCAGATAATTAGAAAAATCAATAATTTGTTAAATTGAAAGTTTTATGTAGTCCAACATCACATGAGGCTAAAGTTATTATATTCAGCCTATAATGCTTACCTTCATCTGTCGCAAAAAAGGTATACATATTGTACAGAAGCACTGAAGTACCATCTGTCTTGGTTTGCTTTTGGACCAACGGATCGCCCTCTCAACCTGGTAGGAAGTACATTTTAAAACGTTTTTCCCTGGATTTGTATTTTATGTTTGGGGGTGATTTGTCATCTGCAAAACTTTCTATCTACATATGAATATTCAGTAATATTGTTAATAAACTGTCCTTGTTCTTTGTAATTCATTGGAATAAAGGCATATTTGAATTCAAAATAAATGTAATGTTGGTGTTATAGTTATCATTGTTCTTATTATCTATTATTTGTTGTTTTTTATTATTATTATTATAATTATGAGTATGATTATTATTAATATTATTTTTGATTTGTTTTATTTTTGTTATTATTATTATTATTATTATTATTATTATTATTATTATTATTATTATTATATAATTATCAATATTATTATTTTTTTGTTATTGGTATTATTTTCATGATGATGATGATCATCATCATCATTATTATTGTTATTGTTATAACAACAACAACAATAATACTAATGATATTAAGTATGGTATTAAGAATGATGAGAATAATAACAATAATGATGATAATGATACTGAACAATGACAGTAATAATGATAATGTCAATGATAATGAAAATGATGATGGTGAGTATGAGAATAACGATGATAATAATAATGATCTTCATCGTCTTAAATTATCTTTATCATTTTCTTTATCTTCACCTTTTTTTATGTTCTTTACCTGCTTCTTCTCCATGTTTACCATCTTTTTCATCTTCATTTTTTTTCATTTTCTACACCTTCTTCGTCTTCATTTTAGTCTCTGCCATCTTCTTTTATTTTTTCACGCTTCCCTCTCTGTTATTATTATTACTATTGTTACTATAATGCCAGTGGTATTAACAATGGTAATCATAATAACAACGATGATAATAATAATTCTAATAATGATAATAATAATAAAAAAATAATAAATAATAATAATAATAAATAATAATAATAATATTGATAATGATAATAATGATAACGATAATGATAATTATAATAATAATAATAAATAATAATAATAATATAATAATAATGATATAATGATAATGATAATATATAAATAATAAAATAATAATAATAATAATAATAATAATAATAATAAAACAAATAATTTGAAAAAAAATTATAATATTAATGATGATGATAATAATAATGGCAATGATAATAACAATAACAATAATAATAAATAATAATAATAATGGTACCAGTAACAATAATACTAACAATAATCACAAATATAATAATATAGTAGTAGTGATAAAAATAATACTAGTAAATAATAATAAATAATAATAATAATAATAATAATAATAATAATAATAATAATAATAATGATAATAATGATAGCAATAATAATAATAATAATGATATTGATTGTGATAATAATAGTAAAATGATATTGATAAAGACAATACGATTTCAAACATCTACATGTGACTTAAAAACAACGGAGTGCATAGAGTTGTCGCCTTTATCCGATCCCGTTGTAGTCTGGGCGGTGTGGGGGGGGGGGGGGGGCTGCTTAGGAGACGGAGACTGAGGCCCAATGTTTAGGTCCTCCCTGATTTTGGGCCTCAACCCTCGGCTCAACTTTTTTTTTTTTTTCCAAATCAGTTTGAATTTCGCCGTTGAAGGACAGATGCTGCGTGACACAAATTACGTCGGTATTTTTAGGTCGTGATTCAGTATTGTCTTTGATCTAGAAAAGGCATATGATACCACAAGGCGGCAAAATATCCCTACGACAATTATCTCCTCATGGCATACATGGAAGCGTATGTGTTCATCAAGTCCTTTCTGATCGCACTTTCCGTGTCAAACTTGCTGCTTCTACTTCCCCTTCTTTTCCTCCATTCGAAGGTGTTCAACAGAGCATTGCTGAGCACCACATTATTAAACGGATTAGTTTCAGCCCTACCACCCTGTACGTGGGTGATTTAACCATCCATGCCTCAGGCCTTTCCTTACCTGCTCTCCGCCAGCTTCTTCAGATTGCAATGACATTAATCTCTTATGTCATCGACCACGGCTTTCGATCTTCGACCTCTAAATCCTTCTCCATACATTTTTTTTTGTTCATGTATGGCATCCCAATCTCCATTCTCTCTATATGATGCCCCAATCTAATTTCGCCCTTCAGGCAAGTTCCTCGGTGCCATTCAAGTTCAAACTGTTCGGGCGGGACGATATCCATTCTGTTAAAAAAAAATTGCTCGCCGTTAGCTCCGGCTCTTGCAGACTCTCACTCATATACTCTAGGATTTATACTACAAACAACTCCTCCGCCTCCATATTACCATGATCCTCTATACTCTCGATTATGGCTGCCGTATACGTTCTTCAGCCGCCTCTTCCCTTCTCGCTCACCTTGACAAAAATCCACCGCTGAGGTCTTCAATTAATCTCAGGCGTTTTCCAATCCTCTCTAGTTGAGAGCCCATACACTGAATCGGGCTCGTCATCTCATTCTCGACTTCGTGCCCTTCTCTCTTCAAGGAGCTATGCTCGTTTTCACCAATTTTCTCTCTCCAAACGAATCATTCCTCAATTACTTTTTTCTATATTTTCTTCTCTTCGTTTACCTACTCCTTTCCCGTTCACCCTTTTCTCATCTCCGACCTCTTCCTCTTTCTGCCCATCTTTCCCATCTTGGCTGATACCTTGCTCGTGCATTTACACGTCTGTTTCCCTGAGTTAACAAACCTGTTCTTCTCACCCATTTTCTCGCTCATATCTTTACTCACTTCTCCAGTACCCATATTTATAGATAGTTCTAAATTCACTTCAGTTACTGGTTTCGCCGTAGTCTTTCCTTTCTGTAAATACAACTTGCATTTTCCTCCAAAATCGAACATCTTTATAACATCACTATTTGTCATCCACTTTGCTTCACAATGCATGTCTCCCATTCCTTCCTTTACTTCGCTATGTTGTATTACCTGTCTACATGACTGAAATCAGTCAGGTTTTGCATAATTCCCACCCGTGTTGGGATCCCTGGTAATGAGCAAGCAGATGCCTTTGCACGCTAAGCTGCCTTGTCCATAACTCACCAACCCTTTTTAGATGTATTCCAACAACCAACTATTTCCCGCCAGTTAAGGCCGCTCTCACACCAAGGTGGCAAGTCGCACGTTGTAATACCCTGAAAATGCTTGTGTGTGTGTGTGTGTGTGTGTGTGTGTGTGTGTGTGTGTGTGTGTGTGTGTGTGTGTGTGTGTGTGTGTGTGTGTGAGAGGAGAGAGAGAGAGAGAGAGAGAGAGAGAGAGAGAGAGAGAGAGAGAGAGAGAGAGAGAGAGAGAGAGAGAGAGAGAGAGAGAGAGAGAGAGAGACATTTTGATAACTCTACCACTGAGTCTTTTCATTGTTCTGAGGCGATGCTTCATACAGACATTTGTATTTTCCTATAGTTTGTATCAATGTTATGTTGACTGATTCATTGTCTGGAAGAGGTAAAGCTGTGCAGAAGAGGAGGCACACATCGCATTGTTTCCTGAAAGAACACGCGTGGTTAACCTCTCATTCGAAGCCTCACTCACTGGGCGTCGGTGAGCAAAGCTGTTGCCAAATGTGTTTGACAGACACTCTTTTTTGCGTGGGAAATGCCACCTCGGAAAGTGTCAGATTCTGTTGGAGCTTTTATATCCAAACATATTATTAGCCAGGTTAACGTAAATAAAATCATACTAAATATAGTATAAACATGATAACTTTGAGAGGTATGCCTTCCATAGAGTAGTTTTGAAGTGTCCAGAAAGATTCCGCCAAACGCATTTGACACGGGACTTCGCTTTCCCAGTGAGCGGGGCTTCGAATGAGAGGGTAATCACTCGCAGTTTTGCAGAGGTAGACGATGTGATGTGTGCGATCTCGTGCACAGCTATGCTACTTCCAGACAGAAGCGGGTTCAGAGAATTTTCTGGCGGGGGCACAGGGATAACAACAATAAATCTGGGAGTGGGGCGGCCAGAATCAGTTAACACATTTACGTTTTCATCTTGATTTTCTTGGCCACATTAAATCTGCTGGGTGTACTTTTACCACGTGGTAGGTTAACACACAGAAGGGAATTTTGGTCTGTGTTAGCTACCTGGCTGCATTCATCCTGACTCCGACTCTCACGCTCCTGCTGGTCATCTGCACTCTCCCTGTGAAGTTGGAGATACCTCCCTGCGTCCGTTTCATACTGTAGTCTACACTGTTTGTCTCCACAAACAACGAAAAGCAACATGTAATTTGTACTGTTACATCACAGTGGCAACATGATACGATACTCTGTTGTTGGCTGTTAATTCATGTCGCAAAACGCGAAACACACGAAGGATGCTAACG
>NW_020869873.1:266967-298717 GCF_003789085.1 Penaeus vannamei
AACAACTGGAACTTTTTAATGATCGGGCTGATATTGTTAGGCTGCAAAATTTTGTTTTTGTGCTCTTTCTGTCTGAGTAGCATTGGTTATTCCCCATATTAGTTAAGAGTACTCAACAATGCTCAAAATCAGTGCCTGAACAACTTGATGCCGAGTAGTTTTATCTAAATTCCAATATTTCTTTCTTTTATTTATTTATTTTTTTTACACATCTCATCAATATGAACATTGAATAGCAGATGACGATGTATGTATAGGCCTATATTTTTTTTACCTGTGTGCTTACCTTGATCCGTAGTCGTGCCTGTAAACATAGGCCTACACTGAGTCTTCTTTGCATTTAGCAGGAAACCGTTCTTGGTTTTACATAATATACGCTCAGCATTTTTAACCAAATTTTCGATGTTTTCTTTAGTGTATGCTAATAAAAACTGGGCTTCATCTGCCAATACGCCTTCATGCATATGCTGTGACATATCATTTATATTAGAAATAGAATTGGACCTAATATTGACCCTTGTGGAACACCGTAATCTACCTTTAGTTGTTTCTGAAACATCATCGTTAATTCACACCTACTATATCATATCTTTCAAATAATTTTATAACCAAAATGACAGTAAGATGAATCAACTGCTAACTTTGAACATTTGTTTTTTGGAGAGAGAGAGAGAGAGAGAGAGAGAGAGAGAGAGAGAGAGAGAGAGAGAGAGAGAGAGAGAGAGAGAGAGAGAGAGAGAGAGAGAGAGAGAGAGAGAAAGTTAGAGAGACAAGTAAACCTTTCTTTTAATTGCTAGGCGTCTGTGCTTATCCATGACAGAGATAAGATTCCATAAATCATAAATAATTAAATGCAGTAATACCATCATAGGATAAGGTTATGATTATATGAAAAGGTGGAGTAGCTCGACGACTATGAAAAGGTGGAGTAGCTCGACGAATATGAAAAGGTGGAGTAGCTCGACGAATTCCTCTCTCCAGGAGCTCTGAAAGCTTTGAACACTTGGTTTCAATAGCAATACGTCCTTGATTTCACAATGGTTCAGAATAATAAATGGTGATTTAGCTATCTTTTATAGTGGCTGAGTTAGAGTTCACGATATAAACCTGAAATATAAGAAGAGGTTGAATAAAACATCAAACATAAAAGCTCATCTGCATTTCTGCGTTGTGGTCTCGCAGTCAAGAGGAAACAGTTTTCAGCAAGTGCATTCATGGACCATCCTCACCTTCACACACACACACACACATCATTTTTATTATTGTCATTATTATCGTTATCATTTTTATGATTATGATTGTTGTTGCTGTTATCATCATTATTATTATTGTTAATATTATTCTTAATATTGGTTCATCATTGTTATTCATGTGTTTAAACCTCTCTCTCTCTTCCCTTCTCTCTGTCTCTTCCTCTCTCTCTCGTTTTCGCTCATTCATTCTCTCTCTCTCTCTCTCTCTCTGTCTGTCTATTACGAATATACATGTTGATTCAATAACCTCTGACAACCCGACCCTCCTTCTTCCCCAGGAGTTGCACTGCATCCCAACTGCTCTGACAACAACGTGTACAACGGCTGCGGTCTCGTCGTGCAGTACGGGTTGTGCAACAAAGCGGCTTACTACGCACGTTATTGCTGCCGCTCCTGCACTCTCGCCAACCAGATTCCTCTGTACGGGCAGCACCTGCTCAACAATGCTGAAGGTTGCTGATTCGCCCAGTAGTGTAATCTCTTTTTTTCCTTATCATTGTGGTCGTTATTATTATTGTGAATACACGTACACACACACCAAGGACGTCAGTTAGGGGGTTGAGGACTAGGGGGCTGTTAATCCCAAGACCTTTTTTATTGATTTATTTTTGTTTTTTGCATAAGTTCACCGATATATGTCTGGTTATAGCTTAAAACTCCTTCGGAATGGCTATTTTTTTGTCTAAATTCCTGTTTGCTTCACTCACCTAACCTCCTTCGCCCCCCCCACACCAAGAAAAATTGAAATGACGCCCCTGGTACAGATATATATATATATATATATAATATATATATATATATATATATATATATATATATATATATATATATATATATATATATATATATATATATATATATATAGTATATATATATATAAATACATATGTATATATAAACTACTTCACTTGCTAAATGATTTTTACATAGGTTAACGAAACTCAAGCTGTTAGTCCTCTGATGTCTCCCGGTGCACGGCCCGTGGCAGGTCACCCAAATGATTTCATTAGTGGTCACTGATCCATAATCTATGTGTTATAAAACTTATTTTTTCTTTTTTTTCACGTCGTAGGCTGTCAACATTGTTATGACTATTCTTTTTTTTCTGTCAACTAGAATTCCCCTTTTACCAATCGTTGAGGAAACATCAAACAGACTAAAATTGCATCATTACAGCGTGCATATTTTGAGTTAAACAGTATATCGGTATATAAAAAGATTTCATATGCTCGTAGTTTTAATGCAGGAATTGCCATGAAAGGGGCGTGGTCGGGGGTGGGAAGGAAGCGTATGTGGAGTATATTTGTGAAGGGGACTTGTTTTTTCTCGTCTTTTTTTTTACTTAGGTTTACCCGGGAAGGCAAAATGGCCAATTGGAAAGAAACTTAGCTGAATGCAGACGAACCTGAAATTTATGATGAGATTTATTGTATGCGTAGACCACCATAATAATATTTGAACGATGAAGAAAGCAAATCAGAATAATATACAAGATTAAACAGAACAATGCGGAATACAAATTCACTGTTAAAATCCCATAACTTCAAAAGATCCTACAGCATATCATAATACAAAAACAAAATTCGATTGTATCCCCCTCTGTCTCACCCCCACCCCTGTTTCAGCTCCTGTCGAGGCCAAAGTGACGACAACAAGCACGAGTGTCCAGCTGGGATCCGAGGTGACAATATCTTGCCATGCCAGTGGTTACCCCGAACCGGACGTGGCCTGGTTCAAAGGGAACAGCCTCATCCGACTCTCCAATAAATACGCCTTAGGTGGTAAGTTACACACAGACATTGTTTGTATTCGAGTTGTTAAGCTTGTTCCATGGTTCGTACGTCCCAAATAGAAGGGTTGGTCTTTATACTGAGGCTAGTGAGTAGGCTAGTACTGGCTGCTATTATTCCTAGAGTAGAGATAAATTAGAAATGATAATAATTAAATAACACAGACATCGTTTGTATTAGAGTTGTTAAGCTTGTTCCATGGTTCGTACGTTCCAAGAAGGGTTGGTCTTTTTACTGAGGCTAGTGAGTAGGCTAGTAATGGCTGCTATTATTCCTAGAGTAGAGATAAATTAGAAATAATTTGATAATTAAATAACACAGACATCGTTTGTATTAGAGTTGATAAGCTTGTTCCATGGTTCGTACGTCCCAAATAGAAGGGTTGGTCTTTATACTGAGGCTAGTGAGTAGGCTAGTAATGGCTGCTATTATTCCTAGAGTAGAGATAAATTAGAAATAATTTGATAATTAAATAACACAGACATCGTTTGTATTAGAGTTGATAAGGCTGTTCCATGGTTCGTACGTCCCAAGAAGAAGAGTTGGTCTTTTTACTGAGGCTAGTGAGTAGGCTAGTAATGGCTGCTATTATTCCTAGAGTAGAGATAAATTAGAAATAATTTAATAATTAAAAACACAGACATCGTGTGAATTAGAGTTGATAAGCTTGTTCCATGGTTCGTACGTCCCAAATAGAAGGGTTGGTCTTTATACTGAGGCTAGTGAGTAGGCTAGTAATGGCTGCTATTATTCCTAGAGTAGAGATAAATTAGAAATAATTTGATAATTAAATAACACAGACATCGTTTGTATTCGAGTTGTTAAGCTCGTTCCATGGTTCGTACGTCCAAAGAACGGTTGGTCTTTATACTGAGGCTAGTGAGTAGGCTAGTAATGGCTGCTATTATTCCTAGAGTAGAGATAAATTAGAAATGATTTAATAATTAAAAACACAGACATCGTGTGAATTAGAGTTGATAAGGCTGTTTCCATGGTTCGTACGTCCCAAATAGAAGGGATGGTTTTTATACTGAGGCTAGTGAGTAGGCTAGTAATGGCTGCTATTATTCCTAGAGTAGAGATAAATTAGAAATAATTTGATAATTAAATAACACAGACATCGTTTGTATTCGAGTTGTTAAGCTCGTTCCATGGTTCGTACGTCCAGAGAAGGGTTGGTCTTTATACTGAGGCTAGTGAGTAGGCTAGTAATGGCTGCTATTATTCCTAGAGTAGAGATAAATTAGAAATATTTATAATTAAATAACACAGACATCGTGTGAATTAGAGTTGATAAGCTTGTTCCATGGTTCGTACGTCCAAGAAGAGGGTTGGTCTTTATACTGAGGCTAGTGAGTAGGCTAGTAATGGCTGCTATTATTCCTAGAGTAGAGATAAATTAGAAATAATTTAATATTAAATAACACAGACATCGTGTGAATTAGAGTTGATAAGCTTGTTCCATGGTTCGTACGTCCAAATAGAAGGGATGGTTTTTTATACTGAGGCTAGTGAGTAGGCTAGTAATGGCTGCTATTATTCCTAGAGTAGAGATAAATTAGAAATAATTTGATAATTAAATAACACAGACATCGTTTGTATTAGAGTTGATAAGCTTGTTCCATGGTTCGTACGTCCAAGAAGAAGAGTTGGTCTTTTTACTGCGGCTAGTGAGGCTAGTACTGGCTATTATCCTAGAGTAGAGATAAATTAGAAATAATTTGATAATTAAATAACACAGACATTGTTTGTATTCGAGTTGTTAAGCTTGTTCCATGGTTCGTACGTTCCAAGAAGGGTTGGTCTTTATACTGAGGCTAGTGAGTGGGCTAGTAATGGCTGCTATTATTCCTAGAGTAGAGATAAATTAGAAATAATTTGATAATTAAATACACAGACATCGTTTGTATTAGAGTTGATAAGCTTGTTCCATGGTTCGTACGTCCAAAGAAGGTTGGTCTTTATACTGAGGCTAGTGAGTAGGCTAGTAATGGCTGCTATTATTCCCAGAGTAGAGATAAATTAGAAATAATTTAATAATTAAATAACACAGACATCGTTTGTATTAGAGTTGATAAGCTTGTTCCATGGTTCGTACGTTCCAAGAAGGGTTGGTCTTTATACTGAGGCTAGTGAGTAGGCTAGTAATGGCTGCTATTATTCCTAGAGTAGAGATAAATTAGAAATAATTTGATAATTAAATAACACAGACATCGTTTGTATTAGAGTTGATAAGGCTTGTTCCATGGTTCGTACGTTCCAAAGAAGGGTTGGTCTTTTTACTGAGGCTAGTGAGTAGGCTAGTACTGGCTGCTATTATTCCTAGAGTAGAGATAAATTAGAAATAATTTAATAATTAAAAACACAGACATCGTGTGAATTAGAGTTGATAAGCTTGTTCCATGGTTCGTACGTCCCAAATAGAAGGGTTGGTCTTTATACTGAGGCTAGTGAGTAGGCTAGTAATGGCTGCTATTATTCCTAGAGTAGAGATAAATTAGAAATAATTTAATAATTAAATAACACAGACATCGTTTGTATTAGAGTTGATAAGGCTGTTCCATGGTTCGTACGTCCCAAATAGAAGGTTTGGTCTTTATACTGAGGCTAGTGAGTGGGCTAGTAATGGCTGCTATTATTCCTAGAGTAGAGATAAATTAGAAATAATTTGATAATTAAATAACACAGACATCGTTTGTATTAGAGTTGATAAGCTTGTTCCATGGTTCGTACGTCCAAAGAACGGTTGGTCTTTATACTGAGGCTAGTGAGTAGGCTAGTAATGGCTGCTATTATTCCTAGAGTAGAGATAAATTAGAAATAATTTGATAATTAAATAACACAGACATCGTTTGTATTAGAGTTGATAAGCTTGTTCCATGGTTCGTACGTTCCAAGAAGGGTTGGTCTTTATACTGAGGCTAGTGAGTAGGCTAGTAATGGCTGCTATTATTCCTAGAGTAGAGATAAATTAGAAATAATTTGATAATTAAATAACACAGACATCGTTTGTATTTGAGTTGATAAGGCTGTTCCATGGTTCGTACGTTCCAAAGATGGGTTGGTCTTTTACTGCGGCTAGTGAGTAGGCTAGTACTGGCTGCTATTATTCCTAGAGTAGAGATAAATTAGAAATAATTTAATAATTAACACAGACATCGTGTGAATTAGAGTTGATAAGCTTGTTCCATGGTTCGTACGTCCCAAATAGAAGGGTTGGTCTTTATACTGAGGCTAGTGAGTAGGCTAGTAATGGCTGCTATTATTCCTAGAGTAGAGATAAATTAGAAATAATTTAATAATTAAATAACACAGACATCGTTTGTATTAGAGTTGATAAGGCTGTTCCATGGTTCGTACGTCCCAAATAGAAGGGTTGGTCTTTATACTGAGGCTAGTGAGTAGGCTAGTAATGGCTGCTATTATTCCTAGAGTAGAGATAAATTAGAAATAATTTGATAATTAAATAACACAGACATCGTTTGTATCAGAGTTGATAAGGCTGTTCCATGGTTCGTACGTTCCAAGAAGAAGGGTTGGTCTTTATACTGAGGCTAGTGAGTAGGCTAGTAATAGCTGCTATTGTTCCTAGAGTAGAGATAAATTAGCCTACCTACCACGAGAGGCCATGGATCATGCTTGAGACCTACTAAAGTATAGTATTAATGGCTTTTTCCCTATTTTTACTGAATGGTATTTCGTGTACTCCCAAGGACTTGTATTTTACGAAAATGTTGATGCAATGGAAGGAATCTGCTTTTAATGCTAATATCCTCAAATTTATACGGAATCGCTTGATTTTAATTTCTCTCTCTCTCTCTCTATATATATATATATATATATATATATATATATATATATATATATATATATATATATATAATAAGAGTATTGATATCTCCACTAATAATATAGTTGCTAGTTGCTAGTATTACTAGGTTAGTTTGTGTCATGGTGAAAAACTATTCTACATAAATCATTACCGCTATATTTTTCTTTGTTTCTTTTGCCTCTGAAAATTATCTCTATCTGTATCTATCTATCCTTTTATCTATCCATCCACCCACCCACCCACCCTACCCACCCACCCATCCACCCTCCCACCCTCCCACCTACCCACCCACCCACCCTACCCCATCCACCCTACCCACCACCACCACCACCACCACCTACCCCCCCCCACCCATCCACCCTACCCACCCCCCACCCCCCAGTCCACCCACCCCCACCCACCACCCACCCACCCACCCAACCCACCCACCCACCCACCCACCCACCCACCCACCACCTACCCACCCACCCAACCCACCCTACCATCCAACCACCCACCCACATCCCACCCTCACCCCACCCACCCACCCACCCACCCACCACCCACCCCCACCCACCCCACCCACCCACCCCCACCCACCCTACCCATCCAACCACCACTACCATCCAACCACCACCCATCCACCCTACCACCCACCACCACCCACCCACCCACCACCACTATACCCACCCACCACACCCACCCACCCACCACCCATCCCACCCATTCCCACCCAACCCACCCACCACCCACCACATACTCATCCAACACCCACCCTACCTACCCCACCACCCCACCCACCCTACCCACCACCCTATGACCCACCCACCTACCCACCCACCCACCCTACCCACTCACTCACCACCCACCTAATCACACCCACCCACCCTACCCAAAAACCCACCCACCCACCCACCATACCCACCCACCCACCCTACCCACCCACCATCCACCCACCTACCCACCATACCCTACCCCCACCCTATCACCCTACCCACCCTACCACCCACCCATCTATATCTATATTATAATATATATCTATATAATATATAACTATATTATAATATTAATATATATCTATATTATATCTTCTATTCATAAGTGAGTGCGGCGCTGAACCCTCTCGTACAACGACCAAGATCCGACCTCACTATAAAGGACTTTGTGAGGGAGGACGCTGACACGTACCTCTGTGTGGCGGTGAACCAGGCTGGGAGGAACATCAGCAGCATTGATTTGAGAGCGGAAGGTAAGTGGGAGAAAAGTGAGGAGAGGGGAGAGGGGAGAGAGGGAGGGGGAGAGGGGAGAGAGAGGGAGAGGGAAGAGGGGGAGAGAGGGGAAGAGAGGGGAAGGAGGGGGAGAGGGGAGAGAGAGGGGAGAGGAGGAAGGAGAGGAAGGGAGAAAGAGGGAGAAGAGAGAGAGAGGGAGTCAGGAAGAGAGAGGGAGAGAGGAAGAGAGAGAGAGAGAGAGAGAGAGAGGTAGAGAGGAAGAGAAAGAAAGATAGATAGATAGAGAGAGTGAAATAGTGGGATTGTTCATCTTTGTTGTAGACCAGTGTTGTTCTCTGTCTAATAATCCCTTTGTCTCCCGTAATCAGCTCAGTTCTGAATACATTTTAGTCAAGAATTTCTTCGAGTGGGCGCTCCCTTTATTTTTGTCTTCAACCGCCCACCTCGATCACTCTTTCCTCTACAAAGGTGTTTTTTGTTTTGTTTTTGTTTTTTTTACTTGTTTGCATATACACCTGGAATCATCTCTGTGACAGACTCTAATATTCGCAATAACTTGACTCTGCTTCAGATAATACTGCAAGACAAATCTATCTATCTATATGTGTGTGTATATATGTATGTATGCATCCACACACACACACACACACACACACACACACACACACACACACACACACACACACACACACACACACACACACACACACACACACACACACTTTTCGAATACCGTTGCGGCATTAACCATCTAATGAAAAATCAACACCCAGTATGCACCACGATTGGTCTCGTCTTCGACTTCTTGTCCCTTTCTTGTTCTTGGAAGTGGAAGACAGATGGTTACTCTAATCCTTTTAACTATTCCGCAATAATACTTCGGATTCCATCTCATACATCGTTTCCGTGGTGACTTTTTCATTATTTTTCTGCAGACAGTCTTGTTCTTCAATGTACTGTCATGGAGGTCTCCGTTCTGGCGTAAATTTTACTCTTCGAGACTCTGAATGCCGTGGCACCTTAGCTAATACTGAAACGTCTCCTTAAACTTTAAACTTTTACTTTTAAAAACTTTAAACTTAAACTTTGGAACTCCTTAAAACTAACTCGGGTCCACTCCTTGACTACGTTTAGATGTTTTGTATGACAGAAAGAATATTCCTCTTACGATCTGTCAGGTACAACAGCAAATAATTCACGTATACTTAAGATATGAGTTGTCCTCCCAACAGCCCCTATCCAAGCTCGCATCACGTCAAGGGACCAGCTGTATCCGGCCGGGGTCGATGTGACTCTGAAGTGCCAGGCCAAGGGCTACCAAACACCTGGTATCGCGTGGTACAAGAACTTCGAGGCGATTGTAGAGTCTGAGAAATACTTGAGGAAAGGTATGTAAACGTCTTCAGATTCCATTGGGGTTTGCGAATAACGAAATCTTTCGGTTTCTCAGAGTTTGCGAATTATGAAATCTTTCGGTTTCTCATTCATAGTGTGCATCCATAATATCCATTCTTAAAAGATGTTAATTAAGGATCCTGTTTATTTAGATAACTGACATTCTTGGTGATATCTTAGAAAACGGTTCGGTGGATCGACTACTAACGACAGTGGTGGACACACTCACCATCAAAAACGCCGACGAGAGCGACAGTGGGAGCTATATCTGCAACGCGACGAACGAAGCCGGGTCCGACACCAGCCAGATAAGGGTCAAGGTGACAGGTAAGTACGTGTGGCTCACGGGAAAAAAAATGTTTCTCTGGTGTCTTTATTCTGATTTTGAGTTATTTCGAAGTAGCAATTCTAGTTTTTTTTTTCATCTAGAGGTTGATACGGTAAAGTAAGCGTCGTAGGGGCTGAATCTATCAAAAATAGTTCTAGATTACTCCGGAGGATTCCAAACTTTCTCGGCAACGTGTGAATGGAAAATGAGATGCATGTGAAGAAAACATGCATTTGATCTAAAACACGTTGCATTTCTTGGCCAAAAAAGTCTCCAAGCATATATCTCTCATCTTACCATAGTTCCATCTTGATTTTGTTTACAACTTTATGCACAAAAGTCTGTTGGTGAGCCTTTGGCCATTGATGTGATGGCCCTTTTTTCTACACATGCTTCTAACGTATCGGCCATTAACATTCTATATAAAAGTATAAATGTTATGAAATGGCAACTCAGCTCTTATTTCTTTCAAAGAACAAGCTCACGTTATCACAACATAACAGGCAATATAGATATTTTTTAGTATTCAATCACACACGTCTATTTTTCAAGAAATATACTATTATATCTTGACCTTTACTTAGACACTGGTCATTGAGTATTAAGGTCACATTAATCTAGGTTCCATAGCCGAGATCTTAGGCCTTTATCGACATTCTATGATGGCCCCAGGTCCATGGTCCAAATATGCTGAAATCAAATTCTTCAAGTAGCATTTTAGTAGAGAATTATATTTTCATGTTCGACGTTATATCAGTAACACCCGTAAGAATAAGAAAAAGTGGGTGGTGTTTTTATAAGTGCGTTTCCGGACATATATTCCTAAATAGCAACTAGCAGAGTGAACGAATAAATGCACTTTTGGACTCTAACCAGTTAAATCTACAGACCCTCTATTTTATCAACATACTGCATCTTTTTATACGTCCAGTTATCTGAATATCGCTTTTCCATTGGAATATCTCACGGTAATAGAGTAATAAAGTGGTACCACAAATAAGTAATAAAGTAATAAAGTAATAAATAAACGTAATAAATAATAAATAAATAATAATAAAAATAATAAATAATAATAAATAATAATAATAATAATAATAAATAATAAATAATATAATAATAAATAAACGTTAAAATTCACGGTAATAAAGTGGACCACAAACCCAGTCGCGTGTGATGCCTCATTGTTCATTACATGCTTCTAACGTATCGTCCAGGTATAATTCTCGAAAGTGCTGAACTCCGCCTGACTATGATTCCTACGTGTGGGGGATCCAGGCCTTCCATCCCACAACCAACAACATTAAACAAGGCCCCAATATGTCAACTCTTCTTTTCGCTCACTGCACAATTGTTGTTCTTGGGATAATCTGAACAATCATCCCATAACCAACAACATTAAACAAGGCTCCACTATGTCAACTCTTCTTTTCATTCACTGCCCAAAGTTGTTCTTGGATAATCTGAACAACTTCCATCCCACAACCAACAACATTAAACAAGGCCCCGATATGTCAACTCTTTCTTTTCATTCACTGCCCAAACTTGTTCTGGGATAATCTGAACAACTTCCATCCCACAACCAAAAACATTAAACAAGGCCCCGATGTCAACTTCTTTTCACTCACTGCACAATTGTTGTTCTTGGGATAATCTGAACAACTTCCATCCCACAACCAACAACATTAACAAGGCCCATATGTCAACTCTTCTTTTCACTCACTGCCCAAACGTTGTTCATGGGATAATCTGAACAACTCGCCATCCCATAACCAACAGCATTAAACAAGGCCCCACTATGTCAACTCTTCTTTTCACTCACTGCCAAACGTTGTTCATGGGACAATCTGAACAACTCGCCATTTCCCTTCAGATGTTACAATTCATCCCAACTGCACCGACGTGATTGACCACGATGACTGCGTGAGGTACCTGAGTACTGAGTGCAGCGTCACCGATTACATTGCGAGGTTTTGCTGTCGTACCTGCACTCTCGTGGAACACTTGCCTGCCCATGGACCACACCTTCTAAATACAGCCAAAGGTAATGTAACGTCTATATAGATCTTTTAATTTCGTCATGTATATGTGTATGTTACATAGATCTTTTCATTTCTTCATGTATATGTGTATGTTACATAGATCTTTTCATTTCATGTATATGTGTATGTTACATAGATCTTTTCATTTCATGTATATGTGTATGTTACATAGATCTTTTCATTTCTCATGTATATGTGTATGTTACATAGATCTTTTCATTTCTTCATGTATATGTGTATGTTACATAGATCTTTTAATATGTATATGTGTATGTTACATAGATCTTTTCATTTCTTCATGTATATGTGTATGTTACATAGATCTTTTCATTTCTTCATGTATATGTGTATGTTACATAGATCTTTTCATTTCTTCATGTATATGTGTATGTTACATAGATCTTTTCATCATGTATATGTGTATGTTACATAGATCTTTTCATTCTTCATGTATATGTGTATGTTACATAGATCTTTTCATTTCTTCATGTATATGTGTATGTTACATAGATCTTTTCATTTCTTCATGTATATGTGTATGTTACATAGATCTTTTCATTTCTTCATGTATATGTGGTATGTTACATAGATCTTTTCATTTCTTCATGTATATGTGTATGTTACATAGATCTTTTCATTTCTTCATGTATATGTGTATGTTACATAGATCTTTTCATTCCTTCATGTATATGTGTATGTTTACATAGATCTTTTCATTTCTTCATGTATATGTTATGTTACATAGATCTTTTCATTTCTTCATGTATATGTGTATGTTACATAGATCTTTTCATTTCATGTATATGTGTATGTTACATAGACTTTTCATTTCTTTCATGTATATGTGTATGTTACATAGATCTTTTCATTTCTTCATGTATATGTGTATGTTACATAGATCTTTTCATTTCTTCATGTATATGTGTATGTTACATAGATCTTTTCATTTCTTCATGTATATGTGTATGTTACATAGATCTTTTTCATTTCTTCATGTATATGTGTATGTTACATAGATCTTTTCATTTCTTCATGTATATGTGTATGTTACATAGATCTTTCATTTCTTCATGTATATGTGTATGTTACATAGATCTTTTCATTTTCATGTATATGTGTATGTTACATAGATCTTTTCATTTCTTCATGTATATGTGTATGTTACATAGATCTTTTTCATTTCTTCATGTATATATGTAATGTTACATAGATCTTTTTCATTTCTTCTATATGTGTAATGTTACATAGATTTTTCATCTTATTTTAGTCAATTTCAATTCATTTTCTTCACGTATATGTGTAATGTTACATAGATCTTTTCATTTCTTCAACGTATATGTGTATGTTTTACATAGATCTTTGTGCAATTGCCTTCGCGATGGTGATAGGTGTGTATGTTAGCAGGTGAGATGTGTTCATGTGCTGTGCATGGTATGAGTTGCTGGTTGGTAGGCATGAAGTCTTTGGTGCATTTTTCGTTGCATGTGATAGTTGTGTATGTTGAGCAGGGAGGGGTGCGTTGTGGTTCGAGTTTGCCTTCGGAGTTAGTGGTGGGTGTAGAGGGTGTGAGCAGGTGGGAGTCTGTGTGTTGCGATGTGGTTGCTTCAGGATGGTTATATGTTGTGGTTACATAGAATCTTTTCATTTCTTCACGTATGATGTGTAGTGTACTTAGATCTTTTCAGTTTCTTCATGTATATGGTGTAATGTTACATAGATTTTTTCATTTCTTCATGTATATGTGTATGTTACATAGATCTTTTCCATTTCTTCATGATATGTGTATTGTTTACATAGAATACTTTTCTTTCTTCATGTAATAATGTGTATGGTATCTGTAATGGAGAGGCTTGCCTGTACTAGCAGTTCACGTAACAAAATACATACGGTTTATTTTTAGCCCATNTACACGCCCGCGCGCACGCACTCCCCCCCTCTCTCCGTGTTGCACACACTGGGGCGCATACCCTCACGGACGCCCAGAGTCGCTGACGGGCGTTTTTGTCCCCGAATGGCCAAACGCCGGCTTGTGTTCATAGCATGTGTTGCAATAGCCCGGGAAAGGACTGGTAAACATGTTTGTGACTTGTTCATATTTATGGCCGTGTCATGTGATGCAGATTGCCATTAGGCCATCTGCCACGCGGAACCTGTTTAATTGTTCTTACTTTAGATCCCTTGGCATGCGGGTTTGGCCGGAGGACCTCTTGATTGCGATACCTTATCACTTTTAACAGGATGTTTAGATAAAAATCTTTTTTGGAGCGGCGCTGTTCCTGGAATATATGGACGCAGGTACAGGTGCTTAGGATGATGGGGAAATCTGCACGTCCTTTCCCGTCTCCTGCCAGCGACTCTCCTGTCACACCGGCGGCGTGTGTGCATCGGCGGTCGTGCGATTTTGATGTGGGCTTCTGATGAGTAGATATATCTGCGGGAGAATTGATTTTCATGGCGGGGATGCGGTGTGGCTGTTGGACGTGGGGTGTTCATGAGTTCTCTCCTCTCTTCTCCTCTTCTTTCCTTTCTTCACTGTCTCTCCTCCTCTCTCTAACTCTCTTAATCTCTTCTCTTCTCTTCTCTCTCTCTCTTCTCTCTCTCTCTCTCTCTCTCTCTCTCTCTCTCTCTCTCTCATCTCTCTCTCTCTCTCTCTCTCTCTCTCTCTCTCTCCCCTCTCCTCTCCTCTCCCTTCCCTCTCCCTCTCCCTCTCCTCTCTCCCTCCCTCCCTCCCCTCCCTCCCTTTCTCCTCTCCCCGCACATACGCACACACCTGTTGATGCGAGAGAGCGAGTGCGCCCGCGTGCCTGGAAACGCCCACCCGGACGAGCGCAGACTGGCGAGAGCGGGAGGGCGCCGCGTGCAGAGGGCGCCCGCCACTCACTCATTCACTCATTTCGAACTCAGGGCGGCGAGGGGGACGGCGCGGCGTGTCGGCATGTCGGGTCGCCGCGCCGTCGGAAGTGGCGGCGTGGAATCTGCGTGTAGACATTACCATTCCTGCGGGACTTGTTTGCTCATAGTTCGGTGCCGGCGGGGGAAGGTGGGCGGCGGGTTGGGGCGGGGCGGGTGGGCGGCACAGGAACACACACGCACGGACTCGAGGGCCGCCCCTTCCTTTCGTCAGGGTGCGCTCTCTCTCTCTCTCTCTCTCTCTCGTCTCTCTTCTCTCTCTCTCTCTCTCTCTCTCTCTCTCTCTCTCTTCTCTCTCCTCTCTCTCTCTCTCTTCCTCTCTCTTTCTTCTTTCTTTTTTTCTTTCTGTTTCTCATAGGTAAATGATCCTTCTAGCCGTTTTCCCTTTCTTTCTTTCTTTCACACCCCCATCTATTTTCTCTTTTTTCTATCTTCGTCCTCACCCTTCTCTCACTTCCACCTCTTCCTCCCTCCTCCTCCCTCTTCCTCCTCCTCCTTTCCCTCCATTTCCCTCCTTCCTCTCCCCTTCCCTCCATCCCCCTCCCCCTCTCCTCCTTTCTCCTCCCTTCCTCCCCTCCTCCTCTCCTCCTTTTCCCTCCATCTCCCTTCCCCCCTCCTCTTCCTCCTCCTCCCCCCCCCTCTCTTCCTGGGCGACACAGCATTCTCTCATACCCTCTGAACGTGTCTCGTAATCTCCCCGACAAAAGCGCCCTGTCATGCAGATGTCCGCGTCATGCAGCGTGTATGACGCGGGCGAGGAGGGCGCTCACCAGGCACATGCTGTTGCTCTGATGTATGGCGGTGCGGGCGTGATGGCTGCGAGGTGTGGGCGGAAAGGGCTGAGGTCGTCGATTTTTGGGCCCTCCTCGGCGTGGGTTTCCAGGTCGGTTTTTGTTTTTTCTCTCTCTCTTTATTGTCTCTTTTGTTTTTTCCTCTTTCCTTTCTTGCTTTTTTCACTTTTTGGGGGTTCGGTTGTTCGTTTGCCGTCTTTCCTGTGTTCTTGGTTATTTCTTTTCTGGCTTTTTCTGTTTTTTATGTGCCTTCTATTCTCTCTCTTACATTTTCTTTTTTCTTTTTTTGTTTTACCCATTTTCATTTTCTCTTGTGTATTCTCTTTCTTACCCCATTCTTCTGTTCTACTAACTTCCTATCCCTTCTTCCCAAACCTCCTCCTCCTCTCTTACCCTCCTGTGTGTGTCTCTCCCTCCCTCCCTCTCTCCCTTTTCTCCCTCCCTCCTCCATTTTCTCTATCCCTCTCTCTCCCTTCCTCTCCATTTTCTCTATCCCTCTCTCTCCCTTTTCTCACTCATTCCCTCCCTCTCCCTTTTCTCCCTACCTCTCTCTCCCTCTCCATTTTCTTCTTCCCTCCCTCCCTCTCCATTTTCTTCCTCCCTCCCTCCCTCTCCCTTTTCTCCCTTCCCGTTACCCCGCCCAAACCCACAAACCCAGGATTCCTATGCTGCTCACCCACGCTACCTTACCTGCCTGACTGCCTCTGCCTGATTGCCAATTTCCTGTCTGCCTGATTGCTTATCTGCCTACCTACCTGCTTGTCTCCCCTGCTGGCGTGGCCAACATATTCAGCTGCTTAACCCTCCCGCGCCTTGTCTCGCCTGCTCAGCTATCTGCTTGCGATGGGTGTCTGCTGGACTGCGTGTTTGGGGCTCCCTTCTTTCTCTCGATGTCTGACTGTCCCTCTGTTTCTCTTTGTCTCTCTGTCTTTGTCTCTGTCTCTGTTTCTCTCTTCTCTCTCTTCTCTCTCTCTCTCTCTCTCTCCTCTCTCCCTCTCTCTCTCTCTCTCTCTCTTCTCTCTCTCTCTCTCTCTCTCTCTCTCTCTCTCTCTCTCTCTCTCTCTCTCTCTCTCTCTCTCTCTCTCTCCCTCTCCCTCTCCCTCCCCTCTCCCTCTCCCTCCCCTCTCCCTCTCCCTCTCCCTCTCCCCTCCCTCCCCATCCCTTTCCCACTCCCTTGCCCGCTTCCTCTCCCTCCTCATTTCCTCTCTCCTCACTTGCTCCCTCCCTACTTCCTTCTCCCTCTTCCTCTCCATCTCTCTCTCTCTCTCCCTCCCTCCTTACCTCTCGCTCTCTTTCCTTTCCTCTCCCTCTCTCCCTCTCTTCTTGTCTTGAATTCAACCGGCGTGGATGTTTCAACAAACGCGAAGGTGTGAAACATGAGGCCTGACACACACGTATTCATGCGGTCTCGGAGATCGTTCGGTGTTCTAGCTGTGCCTTGTGTTTTTGCATGATTTGGCGGGCCTTTTGTTTTTACGAGATTTAACATATGTTTTTGTTTGTTTGTTTTCTAGAAGTTTCTTGCGAGATAGAGAGGTGATGGCGAATTCTTTGGAGTGCAGGCAGTGTACTCTTGTCTTGTCCCGTGGTCGTGAGTCTGACACCCCTGTGAGTCCGAAACCCTGTTGGTCCGTCACCCATGTGTGTATGACACCCTTGTCCGTCCTACACCCCTGTGAGTCCGAAACCCTGTTGTTCCGACACCCATGTGGGTATGACACCCTTGTGCGTCCGACACTCATATAAGTCCGAAACCCTGTTGGTCCGTCACCCCTGAGAGTCCCAACCCCTATTCATCCGACACCACTGTGGCTTTGACACCCTTGTGCGTCCGACACCCCTGTGGACCCGACACCCTTCCCCCAGTGCGTGTGCGACACTGTCCGAAGAGCGGCGTGAGGAGGACGCACCTGGTTGCAACGGGCGCCGCCTTTTAGCAACGTCACCGCGTGAATGGGCCGCCGCGATGCTTCAAGTGGTTCGTGAGGATAAGCGGTGGCGAGTACTTGCAGTCTGCTCGGAGGTATTCATGCGCGCTGACGGGGCTGGGCGCTTTCGTTCTCTCTCTTTCTCTTTCTTTCTCTTTTCTTTTTCTCTTTCCTTCTCTCTCTCTCTCTCTCTCTTTCTCTCTCTCTCTCTCTCTCTCTTCTCTCTCTCTCTCTCTCTCTCTCTCTCTCTCTCTCTCTCTCTCTCTCTCTCTCTCTCTCTCTCTCTCTCTCTCTCTAATTTTGATAAAAAAAAGAAAAAAGTGCGGCGGAGCGAGAGAAAAACAAGGATAAGACATCGCCCTATTTGCATATGATTTTAGCGTTCAGAATCTCGAAAGGCGAACGACACTGAAAAGGATAAACAAACAGACTTGTACAAACCGTGTGACTATGCTATATTAAAAGACTCGCTGCACACAAACATGCAGTTTGAGTTAGAAGATGGGTGCAAACTGCCTTCCTTCCCCCCCATCCCCCCTCTCCCTCCCCCACACGCCCTCTCGTGTTCCGGTCTTCCCCCCTGCCCCTCTCCCCCTCCCCTTCCCTGCTTGAACGCACGCTCATGTCCAGTTGTATTGTGTCGTCCTTAGTCTGTTTTTTTTTCTTTCTTTTTTCTTTTTTTCCGAGAAGACTTATGTTCTTCTGTGATTTTTTATTTTATTTTTATTTTTATTTTTTTTCTTTGCTTGAGAAAACTTATGGCCTCACGGAAGGTCTTGAGCCTCGAGATGAGCGTGCAAACACACTCGCTGCTTCAAATCGCGATCTCATTCTTCCATTCTTGAAAAAAAAAAGAAATTATCTTATTCTTGTGGCGTCGCTCGCTGTTTGTAAGGAAATCGCACGTCAGCAGAGACGCAACGAGTAATGAATGCAAGTAAAGAAGTAACAGAGACGTAAGACGTAGCGAGGAAGGATTTCGTTTCTTTTGTTTTTGATGTATCTTCAGCTGTTTAATGGGAAGAGTTTTTGTGTTTTTGTGGTGTGTGTGTTCTAGCAAATCTTAAACTGTTTAATGTAAAAAGTTTTTGTGTTTTTGTGGCGTGTGTGTCCTGGAAGAAGAGGATTCAGATTAGGATTTTGCAGTCACTTATACATACTATTGATTTATTATACTTTAGGCAATCGCTTTACACGGTGGCGTATGTCAGCTTGCGAAATCGGTTGCTTATTTACGTAGGCCAAAGATGAATAATGATTCAGTCTTTAGCGATGATGGCAAAGTAGATATTCCGAAGCGGCGTAGTGGAATAACGAATTCATTTTCCCAAAAAGGAGTGACATTAATTCATTCATTCTCGTATTCCGGAGGTTGTGGATCAAAACACACGACGTACAGTTTCATGAACTGCTGACTAGGATTAGGAATGATAAATGACTTAAGAGAATTCCTTTTTTATGATAAATGACATTAAAGAAAATGACTGTTTTAAGATTTAAGAGAGAGAGAGAGAGAGAATTCGTTTTTCATGCTAATTGACTATTTTGTTGATTATTTCAAGAGAAGCGAGCTTATTCGGGTACTCGTAAAACAATTGAGCTTTGACGGAATGCGTTTCGAGGGATAGCTTCAGCAACGTTCAGCAAAGTTGCCAAGTATTCAATTCTTGAATATTTATATATATATTCGCTGGGTAGACTTTCATACCGTGATGTCTTGGAGAAAATTGCATGATGATGAACCACAAGTGTTTACGTCTGGCTGAGATTGAGCAGCAATTCACACGAAATGCCGTTTTTTTCTTCTTTTCTTTCTCTCTCTTTCTCTCTCTCTCTCTCTCTCTCTCTCTCGTCCTCTCTCTCTCTCTCTCTCTCTCTCTCTCTCTCTCTCTCTCTCTCTCTCTCTCTTGTTTGTCTCTCTCTCTCTCTCTCTGTTTCTCTCTCTCTCTCTCTCTCTCTGTTTCTCTCTCTGTTTTCTCTCTCTCTCTCTCTCTGTTTGTCTCTCTCTCTCTCTCGCTGTTTGTCTCTCTTCTCTCTCTCTCTCTGTCTCTCTCTCTCTCTCTCTTTGTCTCTCTCTCTTCTCTCTCTCTCTCTCTCTCTCTCTCTCTCTCTCTCTCTCTCTCTTCTCTCTCTCTCTCTCTCTCTCTCTCTCTCTCTCTCTCTCTCACTTTTTTGCTGACTTACACAGAAATGGTTGATGTATTCAGATGCATTCGCACTTATTCGGTTCGAGTGAGGAGGCGAAGGCAGACGCAAGCGGGGTCAGCAATCAGGATCTTGATGGCGGTGAACAGTGATGGATCAACATGCGCATAATTGCATCTTGAGCAATGAGATACGGGCGGGCGGCGGCTCTCTGTCGATCTGCGTTTCTGGCTATCTGTATCTATCTCCTCACCTTTCTCTTTCTCTATATTAATCTATCTATCTCTCATTCTCTCTCTCTCACCCTTTGTCTCTGTTTTTCTCTCTATCTCTATCTGTGTCTATGTATCTCTTCTCTCTCTCTCTCTCTCTCTCTCCCCTCGCTCTCGCTCTCTCTCTCGCTCTCTCTCTCTCTCTCTCTCTCTCTCTCTCTCTCTCTCTCTCTCTCTCTCTCTCTCTCTCTCTCTCTCCTCCTCTCCTCTCTCCCTCTCTCTCTTCTCCCTCTCTCCCTCACTCACTCACCACCCCCCCTCACTCACTCACCACGCCGCCCCTCACTCACTCACCACGCCCCCCTCACTCACTCACCACCGCCCCCTCATCACCTCGACCACCACCCCCTCAATCACTCACTCACTCACCACCACCCCCTCACTCACTCACTCACTCACCCCCCCCTCACTCACCCACTCCCCCCCTCCCCCCCTCACTCACTCCCCCACTCCCTCAGACACACGCACAAACAAACAGACGTATTCATTCGCTCGCACATACGCACATTCGCCAGACGTATCATGCCTAGTCAGAACGCATTGTGAAAACGCAATTTTCTACAATTATACATTACGGCCGGGGTCACCGTGGCCACGATAATCGGGGGCCATTGTGCTGCTTTTCTTGCAAGGATAATGACAATTCGGTACAGAAATTGCCTTCATTTTGGAGGTTCCGAGAAGGGGCGGGGCTTTGGAGGGATGGGGGACGGAGGGAGGGAAGGACAGGGAGAGAGGGAAGGATGGATGGGGGAGGAAAAGAGGAGGAGAGAGGGAAGGAGAAGGACAGGGAGGGAGAAGGAGGGGGAAGGAGATGGGGGAGGAAGAGAGAGGGAGAGGGAGAGGAATGAGGGAGGGAGGAAGGAGAGGAGGAGAGAAAAGAGGGAGGGAGGGACGAGAGGAAGCGAGGAGGAAGAGGGAAAGAGGAGAGGGAGAGAGGGAAGGAGGAAAGAAGAGGGAGAAAAAGAGAGAGATGACTTGAGATAAAAGGGGTGAGTGATGTGAGGGGAAAGAAAGAGAAAGATTAGAAGGGGAGAGAGGATAATATAGGAAGAGGAGGGGAAGTTTTTTGTTAATTTTACAAGGAAAAAAACAACAACAAAATTCAGGATCAACTCAGCAGACGTATTTTTAATTCCTTCCCCCTCTTCCTCTTCTTCCACCTCCCCTTATCCTTTCCGTCCGCTGCCCGCCGCATCCTGTCTCTTCTTCTCCACCTCCTGCTCCCTCCACCCCCCACTTCACCTTAGTCACCTCTTTAACTTCTTGTTTCTCCTTCCTCCCTCTCTTCCTCCTATCCCCTCCCGCCTTCCCTCCTTCTCTGCCATTACTTCCTCCACTTACTTCACTTCCTCCACGTTCACCATTTCTCCCTTCTTCTTCGGTAGTCTCTCTCCTCCTCCCCTCCCTGCCCCCTCCCCCCTCCCAACTCCTCTTCCCTCTTCCCCTTTCATCTCTTCCTCCTCCACCTCCTTCTCTTCTTCGTCTTCCTATGTGATCACTTTCTCCATCTCTACCACACCTCTACCTTCATGTTACCTCCACCTCATCTCCTCACTCCACCTCTTCCAACTTCCCGTTTATTTTTCCATTTTCCCACCTCCACTTTCACTCTCCGCTACCCTTCCTACCTCCACCGCCTCACCTTCCCTCCCTATCCTCCACATCTCCATCTCCTCTTTCCTCCACCTACTCCACCTCATCCTCCTCCGTCTCCCCCTCCCCCTCTTCCACCTCCCCTCCTCCCACTTCCCTTCTCTTCGTCTCTTCTACCTCCTCCTCTCACCACCTCTCCCTCTTCTTCCAACTCCTACCCCTCTTGCCTCCCCTCTCGTCAACTTCCTCCATCTTCCACCAGCCTTTCCACCTCCCTCCCTTCCAACTCCTCCCCCCTCCACCCCACCCAGCCCCCCTTCCTGGGCGTGTGGAGGGCATGGGGCGCAGCCGCGAGTGCATTCGTGGAGGCATTGGCGACGGAGGGCCCGCTTCGTCCTCGACCTCGTGCCCGTGAAACCGTGGCGCTGCGAGGCCCACGAGACACGCATCCAAGGCCCAGGGTGTTGCGGGTTATGGGTTTGTGGGTGGTAGGTAGGGGTAGGAGGGGGAGCTGTGGATGAAAGTAGAGAGGAGTTGACATAACGTGTAGGAATAAGGGGGAATAAAGGAAGCGGATGAAAAAGAGTGCGGGGGAGAAAGCTTGCGGATTGAAGGGGTAGACGAGGAGTTGATAATCGTAGACTAAAGGAAACCGAGGTGGATGAAAACGAGAGTGCGTCAGGGTTTGTTGAGCGAGTGACGTATGTGCGAGGGAAGAGATGTTTCCGCGACGTTTAACGCAATAGTATCGGTACTCTGTTGATTAAAGTTATTATGAAAGGCCTTATCACATAAGATTCTACCTACTTTTTTACGTCGAATTTTTGCGTTTCCGTCTGAATTTGAGCTCTCCGCTCAAGTATCGTTTGCAAACGGATTCGCCTACCCAGACGAAGACCGTTAAAAGTGATAGTGTGATTACAGAAAGTATGAACTTTTATTTGAGGAACAAAGGTAGCGAACTGTCAACGACCGTGTCTGCGAAGTCGACAAAAAGGTTCCCGAGAAGTTGGTTCTGTATGAGTGTCGTTCTCCTAGATGGGGGAGGTCGGGGACTGCGGGCAGGAATGGGGGAGGGGAAAGGGGAAGGGAAAGGAGTAGAGAGGGGAGGTGAGTAGGAGTGAAGATGGGGTAGAGACGGGCGGGGAAAGAGGAAACGGGGTCAGAGGAATGGGAGGGGAGGAAGAGTCAGGAGGAGTTAGGAGGGGGTAGAAAGGGCTGGGGACGGGGAGTGGGAAATGGGAGGGGTGGGGGAAGGAAAGGAAGGGAGTGAGGAGACGAGGGGGAGTGGGAGTGGAGGTGGGGAGAGAGGGAAAGGGTAGAAGTCACGGAGGGACAAAAAGGGAGTGGGATGGAGTCGGAGGGGTGGGAAGGGTAAGGGAATTGTGACGAAGAAGGAAAAGGGGGGGTAGAGAAGGGAGGGGAGAAGTCGAAAGGGGAGTAGGAGTAGGGAAGGGAAAGGGGTAGAAGAAGGGAGGGGAGGTGCGTGGGAGGGAAGGGGGTAGGAGGCGAGGGGAGGAGGAGGGGGAAGCCGATTACAGGTGTCGGAGGCGCAGGAGGAGGGGCAGAGAGGAGGAAAATGGCTGTGTTGATCCGAACGCACGAATTACGGCCAATAGAATATTCACTTAAAGAGCCCTAATGGGAGGAGGAAAGAGAGGGGAGGAGGCAGAGGAAAGGAGAGGGAGGGAGGAGCGAGGCGGAAAGGGAGGAAAGGGAGGAGGGAGCGAGAGGAGATGAGAAGAGGGAGGAGGGAAAGGAGAGGAAAGGGAGGGGGCGAGAGGGGATGAGGAGCGGAAGGAAAGAAGGAGGAGAGCCAGGAGGAAGGGAGGGGCGAGAGGGAAGGGAGGAGAGAAGAGTGGGGGCGAGGGGGAAAAGAAGGAAAGGGGAAGGGGAGAGGCGAGAAGAAAAGTTAAGGAAGGAGGGAGTGGAGAATAAAGAGGGGATAGGAGAGGCGGGAAAGAAAGGGATGGAGGTTAGGGCGAGGAGGAAAGAGTGAGAGGGAGAGGTGAGAAGGAAAGGAAGGGAGAAGCGAGAAAGAAAACGGAGAGAAGGAGGGGATGAGAAAGAAAGAGAGGGAAGAGAGGGGATGAGAAAGAAAGAGAGGAAATGGAGGGCGAGAAGGAAGGGGAGGAAATGACAGGTGAGAAAGAAAGAGAGGAAGAGAGAAGCGATAAAGAAAGTGAGGAAAGGAGGGGGAGAGGAGGAAAGGAAGACAGGAAATGGCGATAAAGAAAGTGAGGAAAGGAGGGCAAGAGGAAGAAAGGAAGACAGGGAAAGGGCGGACGAGGAAAGGAGGAAAGCAGGCGCGGGCGGACGACCCGCAAGGAGGGAGAGTCGGCCCCTCGGCGAGTGAGCGTGACAGGAGGCCGCCCCGCTTTGGCCTCCGTTCCAGGGCCGCCCTCACCGCGACGCCCTTGCCGCCCACGCGCCCACGCCCGTTTCCGGAGAAGGGTTCTGGGCTGCACAGTTCGTAAGGTGTGCAGAAGGGGCGGGGGGGGGGGGACGCCATATACTTCTAAAGATGGAAGAAAAATACTTCTAAAATGGGAGGAAAATTAACGCTATAAATAGAGATGAGCGCGGGGCCCGGGGTGTACACGCGGCACAAAGAGGAGGAAGGTGTACACGTAATACAGAGAGCGAGGCAGTGTACGGCGGTGGGGGGAGGGGGAGGGTGGGTGGGGAAGGAGGGGTTCGGGGAGAGGGATATCCCCGTGTATAAGTGGTGAGGAAAGGGAGGGAGGGAGGAGAAAGGCTGGGCGGGGAGGGTCTGTGGAAGTCAGGAAGAAAGGATCTCAATTTCTTTTCCTTTTCTTCTCTCGCTTTCCTCTTTCTTCTTCTTCTCTCTCTCTCTCCTCTCTCTCTCTCTCTCTCCTCTTCTTCTTCTCACTCTCTCTCTCATTCTCTCTTCTTCTCTCTCTCTCTCTCTTCTCTCTTCTCTCTCTCTCTCTTCTTCTCTCTCTCTCTCTCTCTCTCTCCTTCTCTCTTCTCTCTCCTCTCTCCCTCTCTCTTCTCTCTCTCTTCTCTCTCTCTCTCCTTTCTTCTCTTCTCCCTCTCTTCTCCTCTTCCCTCTCTCTCTCTCCCCTCTCCATTCTCTCTGTTTCTCTCTCTCTCCTCTCTTCTCTCTCTCTCTCCTCTTCTCTCTCTCTCTCTCTCTCTCTCTCTCTCTCTCTCCCCTCTCTCTCTTCTCTCTCTTCCCTTCTTCTCTCTCTCTCTCTCTCTCTCTCTCTTTTCTCTCTCTCTCTCTCTCTCTCTCTCTCTCTCTCTCTCTCTTCTCTCTTTCTCCTAACTCTCTCTCCCTCTCTCTCTCTCTCTCTCTCTCTCTCTCCTCTCCCTCTCCTCTCGCCTCTCCTCTCCCTCTCCCTCTTCCCTTTTCTTCATCCTCCCCTTTCCCTCCTCCCTCCCTCCACGTTCTCTTTACTTCCTTTCCTTCCCTCTTCTCCCTCTCCTCTCCCTTCCCCTCCTCTCTCTCTCCTCTCGCCTACTCCTCTTCGCCTCCCTTCTCTCTCATCTCGCTTCTTTCTCTCTTCCTCGCGCTCTCTCTCCCCTCTCCCCTTTCCCTCCTCTCCCTGCTTTCTCTTCCTCTCCTTCCTCTGCCTCTCTCTCTCCTCTTCTCTCCCTCCATCCTCCCACATCGTTCTCATCCTCTGTCCTCTCCATCCTCCCTCCCTCCTCTCTCTCCTCTCTTCTCTTCTTCTCTCTTCTCCTCTCTTCTCTCTCCTCTCTTCATTCTCTCTCTCTCTCCTCTCTTTCTCTCTTCTCTCTCTTCTCTCTTCTCACTCTCCTCTCTCTTTCTCTCTCCTCTCTTCTCTCTTTCCTCTTTCTCGTCTGCTCTTCATCTCTCCCTCTCTCCTCTCCCTTGCCTCCCTCTCTCCTTCCCTCTCCTCCCTCCCCCTCTCTCCTCCTATTACCCTCCCTCCCTCCCTCTCTCCCTCTCTCCTCTTTGTGACCGTCGTCCCTCACCCGCCATCACCTCGCTGTAGGCCCCCGCAGTAATTATAGGACTCTACTGTTTTCCCGGCGCCACGTTCCTGCGCACTCTCGCGGGACGAAACGAGACAATTACCACCAGAAAAGCAATTCGACACATTACTGACAATACTTTTATGATTACTTATAATATTTGCAAACTTATGTATTATGATGCTCATAATGTTCCTAAGTCTCTTGCACTGTATATATCAATACTTTTGTAATAATTTCATTGTAGTTACTCTGGTTTATCAATTGTTTCACGAATATTCTACGGCATACTTTTCTTTATCAGGACGCTTTTAGTTGTACAAACACCTACCTGGTGAACCGATGTTTCTGATTCATGTTTCTTTCATATTCTTTCATGTTTTTCCATTGTCATAAGATTGTCTCAAAACGAACTCGTTCATGGCAATTCCTGTGCCATGCTACAGCAGACCGTCGCAAAGCGGGCCTTGGCAAGGACGTGCTACCTCCCTCACGGGCACCCACTGCCTTGCCCTCTGTAGAGTTTCCCAGAATACAAAGCAAGAAACTGACGACAAGATTTTAAACATTCAGACCAACATCTTCAGAGTACGTCATACTTACTTACTACTAGAATATAAGCTCAGCCACGAATAAATAGCGCAAACAAGTAATAATAGATAGGGGGGTGGACGCCTCCTTCAATCCCACTACATACATTACAGTGTGGCATCAACGTACAACAAACTGGGATTGCGGCAACCACGCGACCTCCGAAGATTACCGCACAAATAAGAGATAAGCACACCACGCAGCACCCTCCGAAGACATCCGTCCAAGTACTCTGAAGATCAACTTACGCACGAAAGCTTAACAAGTCTCTACAAGATTATCCGACTCCTGAAAGAAAGAACTCTTATAATAAGATTCCGACACAGCAGAAGCAGTCTCCCTGCTGTCCACTACCTCCCCTCCTGCCACATGAAAGATAATATAACTGCAGGTCGCCTGATGCAGCAACATATATACACTGCTCCTGCAGTACCTCAGGTGAGTGTTTTTATCCTCGCTGTTCTCAATTTGCTTAGGAAATCCCTGTGAAGTGAAGTGTCGATTTCTCTCGCTCTCGGAACACCTGTGTTTCTAACCAAACCGCATAGAAAACGAGATCTCCATCACTGAGCAATCTGTTCAATATAACTAGCATGTACTCCCCCTCATCCCGATCAGCGCCTAAAGCTCATGCAATGGTTAGCAATGATTACTTTAATGTTCTGTAGTTTCTGTCTACCTATGAGTATTTAGTTCGTTTTCCCTTTACTCTGTCGTAATGATTTCTGAATATCCAAGATAGATATAGATACATTCATAATAAATATATATATAGAATTCTTCTGCATTTTTGCATGTCTTCAGTAATTCTCTTAATAAGGAAAGTTCTTCCTTTAGCCTAGCAGCAACCTACCTTATCAGTATTCGAATAGAAAAATCTTGCCCATTTGGCAAAACGACACTACTCTCGATTCCCCTGGAAATTGTGTTCTATGATTTATTACCCCTCACTTTTAAAACAAGTATAATCTGTTGCCACCGACTCTGATCTTGGCACGTTACTGAATTCTACAAACTATGACACGGAGAATCATTCTATTACTATTGCACTGGTCTTCCTGCAACTCGCAAATTATAACCAGCGAGATTTTGTCCCTACAATTAAATAGATATTTTGTTTATACTTGCCTCCTAATCATCTCAGGTACAATGTGCAACCAATTACACACCACTCTGTTCCAATGAACCTTGACACGCACTTGACACTCAGATTAATTATCTATCACTATGAGGTAAGATAGATAATAGAAAATTGTAACTCCCTGAGATACTGAGATATGGCAATATGTTTCTGTGCCAAGACATGGTAACTGTTGTTTCCCGAGTTGTATAGATAGAACGCCCGTGCTGAAACGCCACTGCATGACCTTGACTCTCGATACACACACGATCAGATATACCGCCGGGGCGTGCCCTGACGCAACAAGTTTGTCCAAACCGATTAACGCAGCCCATCTCACGGGACGTCTAAAAGAACCGTATCACCTGCCGACGCTCCATGTTCTAATAACTGTACCTGCGCTGCAACTCCGGCGTGTCCGCCGCTTGTCCGCATGTGACTATACGCCGAAATCTCACGCAAAGATAAACACCCTGCCAAGAAACGTTCTCCTTTCTCGCGTTGCTACTATTAAAAAAACCGAGCCTGTCCGCCGCCCCGATCCCGTTCCGCTGGTGATCGCGCCCACCGTCCCTCGTGCACTCTCGCTACCGCTCACTCACCACACGCTGAAGAGGCCGTGCTGGTGACGCTTGGCAAAACTGTCCCTTCCTTGCTGCCGACAACTCGTGCACGTTTCACAATGTTGTTAATAACTCCCGAGATGAGAATCCTTTCGTCCGGACGGTGATCCTCAAGACTCGTCTCAAGATTCTCCGCTAACCCTTCGACTCTTCGACGAGAATATATAAGGTCTCCCAGAATCTTCTAGACCCCGGTGTGCGTGCTCATTTAACGCAACTTACACGGGCTTGAACAAGTAAATGTGTCTTCAGTGAACATCACTGTGACTGACGATTCTGAATCTACCGTGATGATTCATAACACCGCCAGTCCCGTCAAGACCAACTGCACACGAAAGTGACCATGTGACACAAGCACCCTAGGCCGCCGACTAGAAATACATGTACGACCGTTTCCTCTCAACCTGCACCCACCGATCGAGACCCAATGGTGTCTCAGTCTACCCACTCCGTCACCTGTACCCTGTATCTACCTGCATCGTCTACGTCAGAATCGAGGAGATTCTTTTTTCACTAGTGCGAGCGATTTAGTGACCTCAATCACCTCGACCCTCGCCATCACCCTACGTGTAGGCCCGCATATATAGGATCTATACTGTTTATTGTCCTCCTTTATTCCCGGGCCAACAGTGTCCTGCGCCTCTCGCGGCGACGAGACAATTAACCACCAGAACAAGCAATTCCGACCCTTACTGACAATACTTCTGATCTACCGTATACTACTTTGCAACTTATGTATTATGTATGCTCATATGTTTCCTATTATTGCACTGTATCATAATACTACTTGTAATAATTTTCATTGTAGTTACTCTAGTTATCAATTGGGTTCAACAATATTCCTACGGGATAACTTTCTTATCACGACGGGCTTTTAGTTTGTACAAACACCTACCACGGTGTGAACGCGATGTTTTCGAATTCATGTTCTTTCGATATTCTTTCACATGTTTCATGTATTTGTCTCAAAACGCAACTTCCGTCATGCAACTTCCCTGTGCATCTACAGCAGCGCTCGCCCCCGGGCTTGGAGGACGTGCTCCTCCCTGGGCACGTCCTTGCCTCGTACCAGTTACCCCTTACCCCCAGAATTAAAGACACAGTAAAACTGCGACAAGTTAACTCAGGAACCAAATCTTCAGAGTACGGTCAGTACTTACTTTACTACTGGCCCTTACCGCTCGCTCAGCCACGACCTAACCAAAGTAATATAACGTGGGGGGTGGGACGCCTCCTTCCTCCCACTTACATACATTACACCTCCCATCTCCCCCTCCTCCTTTTCTCACTATCCATCTTTCCTTTTCTTCTTTCTTTATTAATATATTTATCTTCTCTCCTTTTATTTATTTTCCTCTTCCTCTTCCTTCCTTATCATCCTTTTCCAAAAATACCATCTCCATCTCCCCCCCCTTACGAACGTTGCGCATGCTGTGAATGTTGCAAAAGTTGCGAGCGAATCTCCCAGGGTGTACAGGAAGGCTATTCATGAGCAGCAGGCCGTGCAGGTTGCACAGGTCAGTAGCCTTAAACGAGACTTTGTCTATAGAGAAGAGAAAGAAGAGAATAGGAGAGAGAGAAAAAAATGTATATATGTAAAAAAAAAAAAAGTGGAAAAGAAGAGCAAGAGGGAAAGAAGAGAATAGGTGAGAGAGAAAAGAAATATGTAGAAAAAGGGAAAGAAGAGCAAGAGGGAAAAGAGAATTAGAGAAAGAAAGAAAAAGAATAACATTAAAAAGGGAAAGAGAGAATTAGAGAAAAAGAAAAAAATAAAAACATTTTAAAAAAGGGAAAGAGAGATGAAATTAGAGAGAAAAAAAGCATTAAAAAAAGCGGAAAAAAGAGCAAGAGGATGAAAAGGAAGAAAAAATAAATGCAAAAAAGAGAAATTGAAAAGGGAGAGGGAAGTGCAAGGATGAATGGGAGGGATTTTTGTCCTTATTTTGTTGTATTGCTTTTGTTGTTTGTTTCTTTGTTTGTTTTGGTCACAGCTATTGTTGTTGATTTGTTTTGATGTTATTGATTAATGTTGCTGGCGGGACGCTTGTTGTTGCTGTCATTGTTATTGTTATGGAGATGAGGATGATAATCGTCGTTCATATTGTTGCTCGTATGGTCATTTTCATGTGCTTTGTTGTTGTTTTTGTTATTATTATTATTATTATTATTAATTATTTATTTTTTTTATTATTTATTATTTTGTTGTTGTTGTTATTTTATTTATTTTATTATTATTATTATTATTATATTTATTATATATCATTATTCATTATTATTATTATTATTATTATTATTTTATTATTTATCATTTATTATTGTTATTATTATTTTATTATTATTATTATTATTATTATTATTATTATTATATATATCATTATAGTTATATATTATTATTATTAATTATTATTTTATTATTATTATTATATTATTATTATTATATTATATATTATTATTATTATTTTTATTGTTGTTTATTATTATTGTTGTTGTTAATTGATTCTGTTTATTAGCATATTTTAGTAAGTAGTAGTAGTTTTTCATCATCATCATATCCTCTTTGGTTATTATTATATTATTGTAATTCTGGGTGTTGTTATTATTCGTTATCGACGGACATAGGAGCAGAATACTCCGACTGCCAACTTTTAGCATTACCTGTCTCCTTCTTCATTCTGTCCCTCTCTCTTTCTATTCTTTCTTTCTTCTTCTTTCTTTCTTTCTTAGTCTTTTTGTTTTACTCTTCTCTTCTCTCTGCTCTCTCTCTCTTCTCTCTCTCTCTCTCTCCTTCTCTCTTCTCTTCATCTCTCTCTCCAATCTCTCTCTCTCTCTCTTCTCTCTCTCTCTCTCTCTCTTCTCTCTCTCTCTCTCTCTCTCTCATCTCTCTCTCCTCTCTCTCTCTTCTCTCTCTCATTCCACTATTCGTAAAGCCGATACGTTTACAATAACCCATCATAGACAGCTGTGTCTGCGTCCTCTGACCTTCGAGCTGAAGGTGGCAGCGACGCAGGAACAGTAATTAAAAGCTCGGGTCTTCACCAAAAGCCGGGGGGAGTTTGCGTCAAAACTGTGTAAATGAAAATGTCGAGGGTTGAGGTGAGAGGAAGTGTGAGGAGGTGAGTGTGAGGTGAGTCTCCTGCCTGCGAGGGACCTCCTCCTGGATGTAAAAGTGGGGATTCGAGGGTGAGGTGGTGAGGAAGTGGGGTGTCCTGATACTCGAGGGTGAGGGTGTGAGGAAGTGTGTCCCGTTGTGAGGGGTGAGGTGCGAGCAAGTGGTCTCGTACCTCGCGAGTTTGCCTCCTTGCAGACCGAAAACATAGAAGTCCGAGGGTGGCGTCTACAGAAAGCGACTGTCTTCTGTCGGGAGTGACGAAGTGAGGATGTTGTAGGACGGTAAGGCTCTACCCTGCGAGCGCCCTCCTCCTTGAACGCGTTCATGAGGACGACCCTTCATCCTCGTACTCCAGCTGTCGGTCGGTTCCTCGCTGTCACTCGAGTCACAATCTTCGCGCGTCTCGGGAATCCGTAGGTCTTCTGGAGTTTGGTGCTTTGTGGCCTTTCTGTGTCGTTCTCTCTATCATCTTTTTTCTGTTTCTCTTTTTTTCTTTTCTTTTTTTTCTTTCTTTTTCTCTCTCTCTTTTGCTTTTCTCTCCTCTCTCTCTCCTCTCTCTCTCTCTCTCTCTCTCTCTCTCTCTCTCTCATCTCTCTCTCTCCTCTCTCTCATCTTCTCTCTCTCATCTTTCATCTCTCTTTCATCTCTCTGCTCTCTCTCTCTCTCTCTCTCTCATCTCTTTCTTCTCCTCATCTTTCTCTCTCCTCTCTCTCCTCTCTCTCCTCTTTTCTACTTCTCTCTCTCTCTCTCTCATCCTCTCTCTCTCTCTCTCTCTCTCTCCTTCTCTCTCTCTCTCCCTCCTCTCTCTCTCCTCGCTCTTCTTCTCTTTCATCTTGGTCTCTCTCTGTCTCTTC
>NW_020869873.1:298838-301338 GCF_003789085.1 Penaeus vannamei
AAAGGGCATCCCTGCACCACATCGAACTCACGCATGCTTCAGCTCGGCAAACATCGCCATGTTTGTTGACGCGTTCTTGCACCCTTCATTTCAGGTACTTGAGTTTGCGACACGGGAGGGAAGTAGCGATGCGTCGCCTTGTCCTCCCCGCCGTCCTCCGCCGCCTCCTCCTCCGCCTGCTCGTCCTTGTCCTCTGAGCCTTCGTCGTCGTCTTCTTCGTCCTCATCAAAGTCCACCACGATGATCCCGCAGCTGTGTTGCCAGTTCTCGAACAGTTCCTGCCATCGTCATCAATATGATTTTTATTTATTCGTTCAGTCATCAAAATCGTTAGTATTGTTATCATTATTACAATGAACATTATTATTTCCATTAATATAATTAATCTAACTATAAACATTATGTTGTTATTATCATTGTTAATATCATCATCATTACTGTTATCATGATTAGTATTTCATTTCTATCAGCACCATCATTATTTTCATTATCGTTACTACTGTTATTATCATCATTATCGTCATTATCATTATCATTGTCATTATCATCACCATACTCCTCCTCATCATCATCATAATCATCATTTGTATTATTGTGATTATCATCAGCAGTATCTCTATCACTAATATTATCAAAATCATTATTAGTGTTATTAATATGATTACCATTTTTATGATTTCCATAATAAATTATTTTTGATATTATCATTATCATTATTATTATCATCGTTATTACTATTACCTTTACTATTATCATTGCTATTGTTGTCATTATCATTTTGTAACAACAAAAACAAAGCATTTTCACGCACCCTAGCAGTTTCTATCTCCTGCTTGAGAAGCTGAAGCAAGTGCGGCAGACAGGTAGTGTATTCTGCCTGGATGATCGGCCGCTCGAGGATGCTGCCAAGCAGTTCAACCACCTGTAATTATACGTGCATAGGAAAGTTAGTTTTCATCTATCTGTATGATATATCCTTTAAATGTGTACAAACTACAAACATGTAAAACGTTTTTTGCCTATACAAGCATTTCCAAGTCCGATTACTTCTGAACCCGGAATAAGCTTGCCCTTCGCAACCAGTGACCTATCAAAACAACACGAACCCTCAGCCACCCTTCCGCCCACCTTGAAGTAGGCCTCGGGACTCTGGCTCTCCTGGAGGGCGTGGTTTACGATGAGGCTGAGGCGCTGCTCGAGCTCCGTCACCTTCTTCTTGAACTGGCGGTGGCTCTCGTCGAAGTCGGCCTCGGCGGGGTCCAGGCAGTCGTAGGTGCGGATGGAGAAGGCGGTGTAGGCCTCGTTGAACTCGCTGTGGACGGTCGGAGGGGGGGGGGTGCTCAGTTTTAAGGGCTTGCTTTATTCATTAGAGAGTGTAGTTGAAAGAGTTCATTTTGTATACATCTGTCCTTTTCTTAAAGACATGGCGGAACATATGACATTTGGCTCTTACCTGTAAACAGCAGAAACACTAGCCCCCAGAACCTTGCCTTTAGGTCCGCCGAATTCCACTTTCTCTATCTTGAGGAATTCTTTGGCAATGTCAAATATTTCCTGTGAGAAAAAAAGAGAAATGGAACCGAGAATAATGCATTTTATACAACAAATAAAGGTGCAACGGTATATTATTCACATAGGCAGTGCTAAAAACTAATATGATTTCAATCTTACCTTGATGTTAGCGAGACGGGAGAGGAACTGGTCCATCCGGGCGAAGGCGTGAGTGGGGTGGAACTCCCATCGGCGGGGACGCTCGTCCTCGGGGAAGTACGTGTCCACCCTCCCTCGGTGCTCCTCGAAGCTGTCTCTGAGGAGGCGAGGGTCGAGGGAAATCTATTTACAAGCTGGTAATATAAATGACGATGTTTGATGGCCCAGGGTCATAGACAAAACTAGTAGGTATCGGATCTGAAGGGGTAAACTTTGAAAATATGAAATAACATACCTGAAAGTCTTGAATACGTTAACGCAGGTGTTGATCTTCTGTAGGGGTTCCGTAGTTTCAGCCTGGAATCCGATCGTTCCGATGAAGGTTCTCCCCTGCGAAAAGTACACCTTTCAAGAATTGAACTTTATTCTCTTCTCCTTCTCTATTAGTTATACAGTCACTGAAATCCTCTGGTGAATTTCGTATTTATACGCGCTGTTTTGTTTTGCTTCCGTTTCTCTTTTTTCGAAATTTTACATAACAGCTTAAAGTATCTTTCACATTGCATAGTTTCCATGTAATCTAATGCGCCTCTCCACCCCATATCCACCCTTGTCTTCCTCTCCCTCCCTGTCCCCTGCCTCTCCCCTTCCTCCCTGCCCACTCTACCTACCCTCCCACCGATCCCTCACCCTGCCTCTCCTCCTTCCTCCCCTGCCCCCTCCCGCCCTCACCGCCGCCCCCTCACCATGCCGATGAGGAGGTTGGTGATCTCCCTGAAGAGCGTGACGATGCGGTCCGGCTTGCGGTAGTCGGGGCAGTGCGCCCACAGGAGGCAGATGCAGTGCACGA
>NW_020869874.1:5000-10000 GCF_003789085.1 Penaeus vannamei
TATATATATATATATATATATATATATATATATATGTGTGGTGTGTGTGTGTGTGTGTGTGTGTGTGTGTGTGTGTGTGTTGTGTGTGTGTGTGTGTGTGTGTGTGTATATATATATATATATTATATATATATATATATATATAATATATATATATATATATATATATATATATATATGTATACACACATATACTATGTATATACATATTTATACATACATATATATATATATATGTATATATATATATTATGTATATATATATATATATATATATATATATATATATATATATATATATATATATATATATATATAATATATACACACACGTGAATGATTCGGTTACAGAGGTGAAAACTTATCCGAAAAACTCTACGGAAGCAGCCTAATGTTTTATTTGTCTGTTGTATAATGGATAAAGAAATTAAATGTTACATTTAAACGAGGTCTAACTTTTATAAAAAGTATGTCAAACGAGATATAAGATTAGTGTACATAATTCCGGCTCTGTTTCTTATAGGTAAATGATTTAAAGAAGATATGCAAGTGAAAAATTTGGAAAATCCTTAAATTAGACCCATTGTCCAAATTATCTACTTGAGCACATCTGTGTGTGTGTTTGCTAAGCTTTGCAAATAAGTGAGAGCGTGCGAAGACAAACAGCTTTCTTGCCGAAAATCAATCCTCTTTTCTTATAATTCGCATTTTACCAGGGTTTTATCAATATAACTTAACTATTCAATATTTATACACACACAACACACACACACACACACACACACACACAACACACACACACACAACAACACACACACACACACACACACACACACACACACACACACATACACTATATATACACACATACACACACACACACACACACACACACACAACACACACACACACACACACACACACACACACACACACCACACATACATATATATATATATATATATATATATTATATATATATTATATATATATGTACATACACACACACACATATATACACATATTTATTATTTTGTTCAGAAGCTCACAGCGGGCACAAAGAAATTCAGTATAATTAACTTTGTCTTTCACATGAATGTCTACTTGTCATCCACATATATTAGTTAAGTATAATCAAATAATATCATCTCAGTTTTCCGGTTAACAAGAAATGGAAAGGGCAACAGCGTCTTGTCCTTGCGGAACACCAGTCTCTGTGTCCTTGATATAACCCTTTCACCCTCACACAGATGATATGTGGTGTATTTTGCTTCGTGCACTGATAAAGACGTTTAGTTTCGTTTCGTTTCGTGTGGTATTAACTGAGGGAAGGCTGCTAACGTGATGATTTGGTCAGGTCACGTTCACCAACGGAATTCTGATATGTCTAGGAATACATCTATAAAGATACATGTGCAACTCGTTTTCTTTGCCATGATTGAATCAACGGAATTACTGATATTTCTCTAGGGAATACCTCTATATACATATGCAATCGTTCTCTTTGCCATGATTGCATCCAGAATCTTCCCCTGATCCTTTGCAAGTGACCTAGGCAAGTGACCAGGGAGAGGAAATCTACGGGTTCCTACTGACAACTTCAAAGACAAAAAAAAAAAAAAAAAAAAAAAAAAAAAAAAAAAGCCTCCCACAAAGGAAATCAATTATTTCCAAACACGAGTCCTCCAGAAAGCTGAGTCGATGGGATATCAAAGGAAGGACTCTAAGCTATGGTCTACTTACCCCCAACCCCCCCCCTTCTTCATCCCAAGAAGGACTCCTCTTTCTTCTTCTTCTCTGGAGGTGGCCTTTGAAGCAAGGCTCTTCTCTTCTCTTGCCCTCTCATAGTTAAGACCAAAGGCAGCACCGTATACCCCTTTCTTCAAGTATTTGTTTATAAAAAATCGAATTTATTAGAAATCCATATACGTTTATTACTTTTATGTATGTATGTATGTATGTATGTATGTATGTATGCTCTCTCTCTCTCTCTTCTATATATATATATATTATATATATATATATATATATATATTATATATATATATACATATACGTTATTATTAGTACATGATTCATCGCCAAGATAAAGGTGAAGATGGTTTGATAAGATACAGCACTGAAGATTATACTTCTAGTAAGAAAATGAATAATTTCAAAGCATTTCTCTCCTACTGCTTGCATATTCCGACAGAATTCTCTCCTCGTGTTCCAAGCACATGCTCCTTCATGGCAACAATAAAGGATACATTCCCCGAGTGCAATATTGCTCCACAACTACCCTGTCTCCTCATGTCTTGCCGTCCAGTGCAAGTTATTGGCATGTTATTGGCCTCCGGTACCGTCAGAGGCTTAATTCTCTCGACTTTCTCCTAAGTTGATTCAAGACCATCTTTCATCCATTTTCCATTTCCTATGTTCACCTTCTTCTTCGCTTTCCCAAACTTTGCTCTGATGATATTTGCTTTGATTGCTTCTTTATCCATTCTTCTTGATTGGAATTCCGTTTTTTTAACCATTTTCTCTCCTTTTCTTCGTGCCACTTCGGTTCACTTCCACTTTGGATCCTTTAAAACATGCCATTTAAACTTCTCAATTCCTATTCACTTAGAAAGAAAACCTATTTTCGCGTGTTTAAATGTCTTCCCTGTGTGTGTTGTGTCTGATGTGTTTAAGGTTTCCCGTGTGTGTGTGGTTGTATGTCTGTCATGTGTGTATGTATGTCGTTCGTGTATGTTTCTGTTTCAGTATGGTTTGTTGGTTTTCGTGTTTTGGTTTTCATATCTTACTGGGGTTGTTGTCTGTGTGTGTGTGTGTGTTGTGTGTGTGTGGTGTGTGTTGGGTGGTGTGTGTGTGTGTGTGTGTGTGTGTGTGTGTGTGTGTGTGTGTGTGTGTGTGTGTTGTGTGTGTGTGTGGTGTGTGTGTGTGGTGTGTGTGTGTTTGTGTGTGTGTGTCTGTGTGTCTCCTTTCGCGCAATGTTAGTCGTGGTCTATTGGAGCTTATCTAGTATATTTCCACTATTTAAACAGGTTTTTGATTATGCAATGATTGTCGAATCTTGTATTTCCATTTCTCTCTTTTGTAGAACCATCTAGATATTTCTACGTCAGTCTCTTCCATATTTTTTATCATTACAATTATAGTTAATTATTTTCAATCAATAGTAAATACTAATACTAATAGGTATGATAAAGTAGTAACTACGACAACAAAATAAAAACAAAATAATGATAATGGCACAAACGCTATCAGGGATAAGAGTAATTATATCAAATGAAAAATCATTACTGATAAAAAGAATATATTCTCTTATTAATGGTCTTATCATAATAACATAACATTGCTAATGAAATAACACCATCCCACAATCATAACAACACTATCCCTATCCTCAATCTTGATATTATGAACTCAAAAAAAGAAAGAAAGAAAGAAAGAAAGATAAGAAAAGAAAAAGAAAGAAAAAAAAAAAGAAAAAGAAAGAAAAAAAAGAAAAAAAAGAAAAAGGAAAAGAAAGAAAAAAAGAAAGAAGAAAGAGAAAAGAAAGAGAGAGAGAGAGAGAGAGGAGAGAGGAGAGAGAGAGAGAGAGAGAGAGAGAGAGAGAGAGAGAGAGGAGAGAGAGAAAGAGGTATAATAATAAAATGAAAATAAAAATGATAAATAGACTTCATCTCTGCCTCATAAGGGGAGCTCAGCGTGTCCCGAGGGCTGTGTCAGACAATCGATCTGCTCATAACGCCGAGCCGACGGAGCCCAATTAGTGTCACGAGGAAGCTGGCTCGGACACTTGCATCTCCCGTAGAGGCAAGTGATTATGTAAACATACGATTATACATATACGTACACACTTTACAGCACACACACAACACACAGCACGTGTGTGTGTGTGTGTGTGGTGTCTGTTGTGTGTGTGCAGCATTAGAAGATATCTATGTATCT
The DNA here is from genome assembly GCF_003789085.1 of Penaeus vannamei. NCBI lineage: Eukaryota > Metazoa > Arthropoda > Malacostraca > Decapoda > Penaeidae > Penaeus > Penaeus vannamei. Next base: position 8,940 of record NW_020869874.1, read on the forward strand.
ATCTATCTATCTATCTATGCTATTTTATCTATATATATATAATATATATATATACGTATTTATAATATATATAATATAGTATATATTATATTTTAAATTATTTTTATATATATATATATGTATACTATATATATGTATATAAATAATATATATAACATATAAATATATATGTTACTGTATATATTGTTTTATATTGATATATATATGTATGTATACGCTATTGTTTTATATTCATCTATATATGTTGTATATCTATTTGTATCTATATCTAATATCTTATCTCTATCTATGCTACCTACTATCTATCTATGATATATCTGTCTATCTATCTATCTGTCTATCTATCTCTCTATGTATATAAGGCTGTGTGTGTGTTTATATATATTATATATATATATATATAATATATATATTATATTATATATATATATATATATTATATTATATATATACATATATATTGCATATTGTATGCATATATTATCTCTATATATATTATATTATATATGATATATAATATAGTCATATTATATATATATATATATATATATATATATATGTATAATATATACATATATATATATATATATATATATATATATATATATATATATATATTATATATTACATATGTAATATGCATAATTGTAATGCATGTGGTATAAAATTAAAGGAGACAAAAGGAAAATAAAAGCAAAGAATTTCAACAAATAGCGGAAAGAAGCAGAAAGAAGACGAAGAAAAGGACAACAAAAGGAGGGAGCAATCGCAGAGAGATAGACTTCATTTAAAACAGAGTAACCAATCCCTCCCCCCGCTTCTACGACCCCAGTCCCTGTCTGACGCACCCCCACCCCCTCACCGCTCCGCCATCATCCATGTCATTCCCTCGAACTGACCCTCCCCCTCCCTGTCCCACGCAATCTAGCCACCGCTGTCCCCCCATACTGCCCCCTCCCTCCCCACATGCGCCTCATCACCCTGTCCCCTCGATCCCCTCCGCCGCTATCCATCTATCACAACCCAGTCCCTCCCCCCCGCTTCTCCCGCCAATCCATCCA
>NW_020869874.1:82500-85000 GCF_003789085.1 Penaeus vannamei
CTCTCTCTCTTTATCTCTCTCTCTCTCTCTCTCTCTCTCTCTCTCCTCTCTCTCTCTCTCTCTCTCTCTCTCTCTCTCTCTCTCTCTCTCTCTCTTTCTCTCTCTCTCTCTCTCTCTCTCTCTCTCTCTCTCTCTCTCTCTCTCTCTCTCTCTCTCTCTCTCTCTCTCTCTCTCTCTCTATCTCTTCTATCTATCTATCTATCTATCTATCTCTTTCTCTCTTTCTAAAAGAAAGTGTTGTCAACATTGTAATTAAATCCGAAAACTCATATAAGTTGCAGAATAATTTCCGCCAAAGACAGTTTTGTCGAAAGAGAAAAAAAGAAAAGAAAAAGAAAGAAAAAAAGGAAACGTAGTTCGCCGTGAGTGTTGGCAATATTTCAGACGATAGAAATAAAAAAGACAGGAGAGCTGAAGAGAAGAATGAGGAATGAAGCTCAATAGAGAAGAAGAGAAAGAGGAAGAAGCAGAAGAAAAGAATCCGAAATGAGAGGGAAAAAGAAAAAGCAAATGAAGATGAAAGGAAAAATGAAGAGAAGTTTTTAAAAAGTTGATTACAAAGAATTTTAAAAATAAGGTAAAGATAAAGAACACAATTTAAATGAATTACAGATAAAATTACAGACATTAAAATCAAACAACAAGACAAAACAGGAGAGGTCCTTATCAACAACAACCCTTGACACGAGGACCGCAATTCAGAGCACCCGCAGTACACAATACATCCACGTCACTACATGTACACACATTCAACACACTCCACATTTTTTTTTTTTTTTTTTTTTTTTTTTTTTTTTTAGCACAGACAACGATACTACACAGATATCCCGAAAACCATACCCCCACGTACAAACACTTACACCCGACAAGCACTAGTACCTTAACAAATAAGCTGTGTCGTACATGAACACGTACAAAATACTTGGTCGTACACTGCCCTTCATACACTGCACAGGAGCGTTTCTGCCTAGACAAGATGGAGTGCCCCTCACACGTCTCCGCTGCAGACATCACTCCTCATATAACACAAACTGGGCTAGAGGGGAGAGGGGGGGTAAGGAAGAGGAGGGAAGAGAATAGGGAAATGGGAATAAGGAAAAAAAAAGGTACAGTGGAGTGGAGGGAAGGGAGACAGAGAATAGGAGAGAGAAAAAGGGAAGTGGGAGAGGTATGGAGGGAATAGAAATGCAGAAGATGAACGAGGGTAGGTAAGAGAAGAGAAGGGAAGAAAGAAAAGAAAATAGAAGAGAGAGAGAGAAACAAAAAGAGGAAGGGGAAGAGGAGAGGAGGGAATGAAATAACAAGGACCCAGGAGGAGAAGAGGAACTGGGATGGGGAGAGGCGAAAGGGAGAAGAAGGGGCCACACTACAAATAGAAAAAAAAAAAACATTCACTAGAAGAAATTTTACAAATGAAAAAAGATTAACAAAACACCATGTAAAATAAGACAAGCGAATAAAGGGAAACGAATAAACAGATTTCCATATAGCGAAAGGGATATTGTTAGTGCGTGTTTCCTGAGCTTCAGTTAATTGCGAACAAGTTTGAGGGATAGACACCCCCCCCCCCCCTGGCTTAAAATGGATTTGCTCCACCTTGAGGACGAACTTCGTGTCGACAGGTAATCCTCGAGACTCAGTCTGCGGTCTCTGACGATAAAGCGGAGGAAGAGGAAGATGGTATATTGAGAGCAGATATTTGCAATATTATGCGTTGCAGATAGTCTTTGAATAGACACGATGGGAGAGGAAAAGAAGGGTAAGTAGAGAAGTGAGAAATAGAAAAGAGGAGAGGAATAGGAAGTGGAGAGGGGAGAGGTAAAAGAGAGAAAGAAAGGGGAGCAGGGGATATAAAGAGAATACTTGAAACTACAGTACACTTAAGGGCCGGTAAGTTAAATATGGCTTGGTATTACCTTAGAGTTTTACTATGGAAAATATCCATCACACGTGCTGATATTCTGGCAGACATGTGATAATTATCCAGTGTTACTACCATTAAAGTTCTTTTTTATATATATAATTTGTTGATTTTATATCTCTTCTTACTTACTTTCTTTTTATTTGCACCATTTTTATCTGTGCTGTAAGCATTTATAACTTCAATCTGAATATAAAGTATTCTTTTGCAACGCAGTGTAATATCTATTTTGAAATGTTTTTAGATACATAAAAAACGCCTTGAAATAGAGAGGGTTAACTTTAAATCTATAATGTTTAAGCCGATACGAGTGCTTGCATTAGTAGGTAACACGAAAGACTCCAGTAGTGACTTACGAAGAATGATTTTCCTTAGCTTCATTTTTTTTTTTTTTTTTTTTTTCGACCTCCTTGTCTTCTAAAAATCAAACAAGTTTTTGCTTCGAGATTGCTCATTTCTTTATCGCCCTTTCATCTATGTTTGTGTAAGGTTGAGGAATATTACCATACTAATGAGGTGATGATGAGCTTTTAAATCATTATAACTATGGCGATGAAATAGAAATAGTAATCAACAAAC
>NW_020869874.1:102271-104771 GCF_003789085.1 Penaeus vannamei
ACTCCCAATGGTTTCTCTATTAGCAAGGCTTTACCAGAGGAGCCTAAACTCGTCAAGCTCTTAGCTCTTTCTTCTGAGTTGATTGCCTCTAGAACTTCCTTCTTATTTTTTAAGAAGTACAATTTGAAGCCACCCTTCTGGCATAAAGCTGTACTATTCCTGATTAAAACTACTGCTTTAGCTGTATGCGCAGATGTGAAACCATCTAAATAAAATTCATTTTTAACAAAGGTAGCAGCCTTTGTTCCACATTTCCATGCATGATCATCAGTTGCAGTTTTTAAATCAAAACCTACTACACTTGGAGAAGATGTGGTTTAAAATAAATGCACTGCCATTCTATATTCCTTGATGTTTAAACCAAGATCTCTATTTCCCCACAAGTAGGTTCCTGTGGTCAGGCTTTACCTTTACATGGTAGAACATGGCTATTATACCACATGTAATTCCTACATGTTCCTTTCTGAATCTACACAATACAGCAACTAAGTTATTCGTCAGAATCGGACCTTGCAGAAGATTCTCATTAAATGATTCATTCTTATAGACAGCACTGCAATCAAAAACTAGTCTATTTTAATGATATCCCCCGAGATCGGGAATATATCATACCTTTCCGTCAATGAATTTCAGATCTTGATGTACCTCTTCTGCATAGCCTTTATTTATGAGTTCTTTCATGAATACAACACAGTCTTGGAGAAAATCATTATTATGCTTTAGCTTTCTCTTGTCTCCTCACCTTGCACAATGCCAACTTTTTTACTATTCGGAAGCTTGACCTCGTCATCCATAAGTGGGAGGGCAACTCGTAATTCTCGTCCTTTTTGTTGAATTCCTTCTTGAATTTTTCTCAAGAATATCTTGTCTTGATACGAATAAGGAACATCTGTCTCCCTTTCACTGAAGTCAAGTTCAGACAACAAAAGTTGTACAAAACCAATTATTTCTTTCGCTCTGGTTGGTGAGGACAGAAAACTGCATTTTGTGTCTCCATAAATGATAACCTTATTGATTATTACTTCCAACTTCAATATTTCTATCGTATGACATTAATTTGTTTACTATTTTCCGTAAATGAGGCCCTTTAGCACTTTCTGGCCTCGGAATTTGTTGGCATCTAGGTGGTATATTTTCCCGCGAATAAGTGGCTGGAAGTGCAATCTCTATCTTTTCATGAATACCATACTACTAATCCTTTAGACTTTATGCTTTCAATTGTTTCTTCACTTGTCACTGCTGCTACCTTCGGTATACTTTGGAGCCCTGAATCTTTAGTTCATTCATCGTGGACTCTATAAAATAAAATGTATCTGACTGTTCGTCCAATAATACATAAACTAGTCCCTTTTTACATGTATTACTTTCATGATGTATCCATACTGGTGTTATCATGGAATGTATCATACCTTCTGACTTTCTTACAATCTTTATTTTATTGGAAACTACGTTATCCTTAACTTCCTCAGTATTTTTACTGGAGTTGGCATTGTCCTGAATTATAATGGTATATTTTGGCAATTTTGCTGTTTTTGCAGCTTCCTGTTCCCTTTATTTTATCCTTTCTAGTATAGCCTCATGAAGAGATGATGGATGACGTAACTTACAACATATGTGCATTATGTTCTTTCTTTTGCAGTGTTTACTAATATGGCCATGTTTTAAACAACCCTTACAAGGAGATGCCTTTTGATTATAATCAAAACATGGGAGGACAGAATGACCAACGAAGACATCTTCTAGATCACCGGTTCTGGACCTTTGTCTTCAGGAATGAAGTTCATTTGTCTGCAATGGGTGGGACATGTGCACCGAATGCCACAACATCGGATTCCTCGAATCCTACTACATGGTGTGTCGGAGCATGGAAGCTGGCAGACAGGAAGACACTGTCTGAGGTTTAAAGACGTGATGAAACTTGATCTTAAGGACTTTGGAAATGAACCCTCATGCTGGACTAGTCTTGCCACTGACCGTCCCCAATGGAGAACAGCGCTCCACACTGGTCGAAACAAAGATCAGGCGAAGACACTGAATAAACTGCAACAAAGGCACCAAATGCGGCACAGATGGCGTGAGAAATGTTGAGGAGCCACGCATTGTCATCCGTGACAGATGCTCCAATTAAATTACTATCAATAGACTCAAAATATTTATGAAAATTTCTTTTTTACCATCTGATTCTATACTTTGAGGCAACTGTAGCTGCCTTTCTTCATCTAGATTCAATTCCTTTACATTTGCTTCAGCTGCAAGCTTATCTCTCATGGAAAGAAACCTTTTCATTTAAAATCCTCTGCTGTTTTCTCAAGATTTGCTGATGCTCTGTTTCCTTTTCAAAAGGCTGTAATTCAATTCGTAACTTAGCTAATTTTGCTTATATATTCTTTTCTGTGAAACATTTTGCTTGAATCTATTTGCAGAATGTGAGTGCTTCGATGATATGTTACTTTTTAAATGTACTGAATGTGATTCTTGCTTTAATTCATTAATTTTACTC
>NW_020869874.1:132271-139771 GCF_003789085.1 Penaeus vannamei
CTATAGAAATACTTTTGCGCAGTATCTATCTTGAATACTTTTGCGCAGTATCTATCTTGAATACTTTTGCGCAGTATCTATCTTTGCTATCTATCTTGAATACTTGCGCAGTATCTATCTCTTAGTAGCGCAGTATCTATCTTGAATACTTTTGCGCAGTATCTATCTTGAATACTTTTGCGCAGTATCTATCTTGAATACTTGCGCAGTATCTATCTCTTTTGCGCAGTATCTATCTTGAATACTTTTGCGCAGTATCTATCTCTTAGTGCGCAGTATCTGCTATCTTAAATACCGCAGTATCCATTATAAACCTTTTTAGGCACCATCCACGTATCCCGAAACGCACCTGTCCCAAACTAAACCGACATAACGCCAAATTCACGAAACTCCCAAGATCACCTAATTCGCTTTTTCCCCAAGAGTTGAGACGCGACGTGGCAGCCAGCAGTCGTCCGACCGCATTACGAGGCGTCCTCCTGCCTCTCTGGAACAACTCTCATTTTCTGGCGGCATTAACACGCCCCGGAATCTGAAATATCGCTTGGGTGTATTGGAATATTCGCGCCACACTTGCGAACGCTAAAATTGTTTCATACATTGAATACATGTATACGGTATATGTTGATGTGTGTGTGCTTGTGTGTGCGCGTTTGTGTATACACTCTCAATCTGTCTCTTTCTCCCCCCCCCCTCTCTCTATCTATCTATCTATTTATCTCTATCCATCTATCTATCTATCACTCTGTGTGTGTGTTGTGTGTGTGTGTGTGTGTCTTTCTCCTTATCTCTCTCCCTTTCTATCTTTCTCCTCCCCCTTCTCTCTCTCTCTTTCTCTCTCTCTCTTTCTGCCTTCCTCCTTCCCCCCTTTCTCTCTCTCTCTTTCTGCCTTCCTCCTTCCCCCTTTCTCTCTCTCTCCCTTTCTCCCTTTCTCCCCCTCTCTCTCTCTCTCTCTCTCTCTCTCTCTCTCTCTCTCTCTCTCTCTCTCTCTCTCTCTCTCTCTCTCTCTCTCTCTCTCTCTCTCTCTCTCTCTCTCGGTACTGTGATGTGCATATATACAATATACACTTCCATTTCGCTCATACACACGCAATTTCACGTGCAAATAAGCACAGCATAATTTTTTACTCATTCTTCTACTGAGCCTGTCATTCACACTTGATATCAAGAGCAATCTCATCTTTTCAACCGACATTTCCCATCTATATCCGAGCAGATGTGTCTCTAGGCTATCATAACAATGTGTATAAAGATAAGCCTGTGCGTTTCAAATACCCTGTGGGATTCCTCGCAGAACAAAATAGTCTCTGGAAAGGCTATGTGGGAAGGACATGAAATCCTCCTTCTGTTTCGGTTGCCAATGAAAGGGATGCTGAGCTGATGACGTCATTGTTGCCGAGGAAGGGATCTCGTACGCTTGCCAGACGTACGATTCATATATGTACATTATATGAGAAGTTGTTATACCCTTTGGTTTTATATCTATTTTCGTTTTTCTCTTTGGCAGAAAATGGATATGCAGACTGGACAAGTGCAGAGAAGCTGTGGAACGGAGGAAATGTGTACAAATAGTAAGTGTTTGTCCAAATTCTCGAAAATGGCATAACTAAGTCATCGTTTGTCAACTGTTAATTATATCAGTGTCCACTTTCGTTGCTTGTGACAATTGCCATGCGTTTGTTTCATTGATTTTCCGCTGATAGTCTATTTCAAAATAGTAGGTGAATGTTTCTTATCCATGACTAGCTTTTCAGGAGATTTCTTTTAATGTAACAGTATGCATGTATGTATATTCACTTAGTTATGTGGATGCCTGCAAGGCTGTGAATAGAGTTGCTATTTGATGTGCGTTTATGTTACTGTGTGAAATGATTATTCCTCCTGGTTTATGGTCTGTTTGTTTTGAAAGACGATTTAATTAATTTGGATTTGTTTATGGCTTCGTTTAGATGAATACTTACATTTATACATGATTATACATAAATTTGCATATAGACAGACGTTCGCGCGCATATGTAGACACACACACACATACACACACACACACTATCTATCTAGCTAGCTAGCTGTCTATATATATATAGATAGATGGATATCCATAAATAAACATAATTACAATGGAGAGAGAGAGAAAAAAAGAAAGAGAGAGAGAGAGAGAGAGAGAGAGAGAGAGAGAGAGAGGAGAGAGAGAGAGAGAGAGAGAGAGAGAGAGAGAGAGAGAGAGAGAGAGAGAGGAGAGAGAAGAATGCGGGAAGACCTGTAGAAAGAAACAGACAGACAAACAAAGAATGAGACAAGCAAATATATAATGAACAGAAAACAGATAAAAGAAAGAGACAGACAGACAAGCAAAGAATGAGACAAACAAACAGACAAGTAACAGAAAACAGCGAAAAACGAACAAACAGACAAATAAACAGAGACAGAGACAGACAACTATAGACTCAATCATCCTCAGAAGAATTAAAAAACAATCTATTTGCACAAGGGTTTTCTTGCAACAGAAGAGAAGGAAAGTTTTCTGAAGGAATTTCGTCTGTCTGACATTTATCCATTACTAGGATTGACTCTGAGTGGCGGAAGGTCATCCCTGTCATCTCATTCTTATTCTTATTATTCTTTTTCATCTTATTCTTATTGATTTATCTTATCTTTTGTCATCTTATTCTTATTGATTATTCTTTGTCATCTCATTCTCATTCTTATTAGTCAGTCTTTTTCATCTTATTCTTATTGATTATTCTTTGTCATCTTATTCTTATTCTTATTAATCAGTCTATTATTCTTATTGATTATTCTTTTAATCTCTTATTGATTATTCTTTCATCTTATTTCTTATTCTTATAATCAGTCTTTTCATCTATCTTATTGATTATTCTTTTTAATCTTATTCTTATTGATTATTCTTTGTCATCTCATTCTTATTCTTATTAATCAGTCTTTTTCATCATATTCTTATTGATCATTCTTTGTCATCTCATTCTTTTTCTTATTAATTGTTCTTTGTCATCTCATTCTTATTCTTGTTAATTATTCTTTGTCATCTCATTCTTATTCTTGTTAATTATTCTTTCATTCTTCATTCTTATTCTTATTAATAATTCTTTGTCATCTCATTCTTATTCTTATTGATTATGCTTTGTCATCTCATTCTTATTCTTATCAATTATTCCTTGTCATCTCATTCTTATTCTTATTTATTATTATTTGTCATCTCATTTTCATTCTTATTAATTGTTCTTTGTCATCCAATTCTTATTTTTATTAATTATTCTTTGTCATCTCATGTTTATTCTTATAAATTGTTCTTTGTCATCTCATTCTTATTTTTATTGATTATTCATTTATTATTATCATTTACTTAATAATTTATTTTTGTTGTTCATCTTGTTCTTGTGTTTTATTTGCTTATTGATTTATTATTGTTATTCATTTACTTATCCATTTGTTAGGATTGTGATTTACTTTTTTATTTATTTTGGTCATATCTTTATTTACTTTTTACTACTTATTAATTTATTATCATTATGCACCTTATTTTTATTCTTAATTACTTATTCATTTATCGTTATTATTCATCTTATTCCTATTCTTATTTAATTATTCATATTTTATTATAATTCATCTTATTCCTATTCTTATTTACTTATTAGTTTATTGTTATTATTCTTATTCTTATCAATTATTCTGCCATGTGTGTTTGTGTATAAGTATATATGTGTGTCTGGTTGCGCGCGTGCGCGTGTGTGTGTGTGTCTGTTTATATGCGTGTGGCGGAGGGAGATACAATCGTACTATTTCTGTACCTATATACTACCACATAACCACACGACTACATACTTAATGCAATATATACACGTTCATGTCGATGTAAGAAGTACGTGTGTGTGTGTGTGTGTGTGTGTTTGTGGGCATGTGCGTAGACCCAGACGTCTGCTTCACGCCCCAGTCTCCAGCATCTTCGACGCCTTATCTCCTGTTCCCTCCTTCCGCTCCTCCTTACTTCCGCTCTGTCTACCCCTTTCGCCGCCTCGCCTCAGACTCTTTCCAAGGGAAGAGTAGTCCGCCTCTCTCTCTCTCTCTCTCTCTCTCTCTCTCTCTCTCTCTCTCTCTCTATATATATATATATATATATATATATATATATATATATATATATATATATATATTATATACATACATACATACATACATATACATTACATATATATATATATATTATTATATATATATATATATATATTATATATATATATATATATATATATATATATATATATATATATATATATATATATATATATATATATATATATATATATATATATATATATATATATACATATATATATATATATATATATATATATATATATATATATATATATATATATATATATATATATATATATACATATATATATATATATATATATATATATATATATATATATATATATATATAATATATATATATATATATATATATATATATATATATATATATATACATATATATACTACCACACACACACATGCATGTATATATATATATACATTGATATATATATTCATATATATACATGCATACTATCAAATATTTACAGATCTCTTTGCACTTTCTTCTTCACTTTCCTTTCCCACGTTTTCATCTATTTCCCTCTTCTTCTTCTACTTTCCTCTTCCTCCATCCACCTGCACCCCTCTTCATTCACCCTCGACGCCCTGTTAATTAGCTGTGTTAATTACCTGTCAAGAAAATGTTCTGTTTGTTCTAACCTCTGTGTATTCCTGGCCACTCGCCCTCGGTTAGACAGATAGATTGGCTCGCTTGTATTAACTCGCTGGCCGTGTCTGTTTGTTTGAAGGGGTCTGTGTTTGTCTGTGCTTGTCTGTGTTTGTCTGTGCTTGTCTGTGTTTGTCTGTCTGTCTTGTTATCTGTCTTATCTGTTTGTTTTTTTTATCTTATTGGTGTCTTATTTGTGTGCCTTTGTTTTTTTGTGTATGATGTTTTGTGTTATGTGTTATTATTTGTCTGACTGCAGATTTGTCTGTTTTCTCTGAATTTGTCTGCCTGACTGAGCAGTGTCTGATATTTTATTTTATTTATTCTTAAGATGGATCGAATTTTCAACTTCTTTCCCCGAGCATGACAATCTTTATTAATACGTATAGGGTTCTGGAATATAATGAACCTTTATCTATAACACGTTACACAATATACATTATAGAAACTATTTCCAAGGAATCATTATATTCTGCATTTGTTTCTTCCCATCTTCCACCCCCATTTTCTTCTTTCTTGAAATTTTTACTTTTCTAGAAAAGAAAGAAAAAAGAAAAATCTTTTCACCTTCTCATCTCTCGGCATAGTGCATCCTCCCCCCTCCCCCCTCCCCCTCCCTCTAACTTTCACGGCTACCCCCCCCCCCCCCCCCGCTTCCTGAGGCGTTCTCCTCTCCCCCTCTCGTCGCTCTCCTCCCCCTCGCCTCCCTCTCTCCTCTCCTCTCCTCCCTTTGTGAGATTTGGACGCTAAAAGCTTTTCTCTGAGGCAGGTTAAGAGGGAGATCATATCAACAGGAGACGGAGAGGTCGGCCAGAAGAATGCTTTAAAATGCGAAATTAGGGAGGAATTTTTCAGAGGAAGAGATATGTTTTGTGAGAAAGGAAGATGTGTAATTTATATATATATATATATATATATATATATAATATATATATATATATATATATATATATATATATATATATATATATATATATATATATATATATATATATATATATGTATGTGTGTGTGTGTGTGTGTGTGTGTGTGTGTGTGTGTGTGTGTGTGTGTGTGTGTGTGTGTGTTGTGTGTGTGTGTGTGTGTGTCTGTGTGTGTTGTGTGTGTGTCTGTGTGTGTGTGTGTGTGTGTGTGTGTGTGTGTATGTGTGTGTGTGTGTGTGTGTGTGTGTGTGTGTGAGAGATAGAGAGAGAATCAGAAACAGAGAAAAGAGACAACAGAAGAGACACAGACAGATGACTAACCAAACAATCACATAGGATACAAATAAAACCACACATCCTTCGGCGACGACAGACAGTGTGACGACTATCATGACGACCACCATTCTCCCCCTTCACCCCCCCCCCTTTGCCCTATCTTCCTCTCCCTCCCGTCACTCCTCTCTCCTTCCCCTCCGTCCCCTCTCCCTACTGCCCTTACTTACTTCCTCCTTCCCTCTTTCATGCTCACTCCTCTCTTCTTCTTCTTCCTCCCCTTCTCTCCTATCCCTCCCCGTCATCTTACCTTCTCCCCCCTCCTCTTTTCTACTCTATCCTTACTCCTCCCTTCCTCCTCCTCCTTACTCCTCCCTCCTCCCCTTCTCGTCTTCCTCTCCCGTCATTATCTCTCCTCCCTCCTCCTTCCTCCATCCCTACTCCTCCCTTCTTCCTCCTCCACTTCCCTCCTCCCTCCTCCCTCCTTGCTCCCTTCTTCCTCCTCCCCTTCCCTCCTCCTTCCTCCCCGTCATTTTCGCTCCTTTCCTTCCCTCCACCCTCCTCCCCTTCCCTCTTCCCCCTTCCCGTCATTTTCCCTCCTCCCACCTCCCTCCTTACTCCCTTGTTCCTCCTTCCCTTCCGTCCTCCCTCCTCCCTTTCCCTCCTCCCCTTCCCCGTCATTTTCCTCCTCCTCCCTTTCCCTCCTCCCCCTCCCGTCCTTTTCCCTACTCTCCCTCCCCTCCCTTCCCTCCACGTCATTTTCCTCCTCCCCCTCCCTCCCCTTCCCTCCCCGTCATTTCCCTCCTCCCCCTCCCCTCCCTTCCCTCCCCGTCATTTTCCCTCCTCCCCCCCCTCCCCTCCCTCCCCGTCATTTTTCCTCCTCCCCTTCCCTCCCGTCATTTCCCTCCTCCCCCTCCCTCCCCTCCCGTCATTTTCCCTCCTCCCCTCCCCTCCCTTCCCCCGTCATTTTCCCTCCTCCCCCTCCCCTCCCCTCCCGAGCAGCACTCAGCCGCACTTAATCCGATAGAATGCAAATTTCGTCCGGCGTCACAGGAGAGGAAATTAGAGCTTTCTTTAACAGATCTTGAGAGAGCTCACAGACCCGCGGAGCTCTGACGGATTATTCTGATGAGGTCTTGGCTCCAGAAATTTGTATAATTCTTATTCCGTCGTCTCATGCATCCTCCGCTTTGGCTGCCATGTGTATGTGTGTGGTGTGTGTGTGTGTGTGTGTGTGTGTGTGTGTGTGTGTGTGTGTGTGTGTGTGTGTGTGTGTGTGTGTGTGTGTGTGTGTGTGTGTGTGTGTGTGTGTGTGTACGTGTGTGCGTTCGTTCGATCTGTTTTGATTTGTTTTACTTTGAGAATTTGTGTTCAAAGGCCTTCACTGACCTCGCTCGCCCTCCTCCCGCAGGCGAAACGGAGCTCAAGAACCGGTACAAGGCCGTCAACTGCTGCGGGGAAGACAACTGCAACGGAAGCCGACACCTGACCCCCGCTTCCCTGCTGCTCGTGATACTT
>NW_020869874.1:159771-162729 GCF_003789085.1 Penaeus vannamei
GAGAGATGAGGGGGCAATACGTGTGTAGACGAATAAAAGCGAATGTATATGCATCTTTATATATTTCATTTATCTCATTTCATCTATCTATCTGCTTGGTTACTATATCTGACAATCTATTTATCTATATATGTATCAATTTCTCTATTTGCTTGTCTATCTATTAATCAATAAATCTATCTATTTGCCTATCTACCAAACATATAATCAGTCAATCTGTCTATCCAATCCCATATTTATCTATTTATTCATCTATCTATATATTCATCTGCATAAAAATCTATCTACCTATCTCTCTCTCTCTCTCTCTAGATATCTAGATATGCATATATCTAGATATTTGTGTATCTAGACATATTACCTATATATACTTGTGTATGCTATAAATATGTGTACGTTCAAGCATACATACATAAACACATACACACATACATACATACATACATGCATACAAGCATATATACATGCATACATGCATGTACACAAAAAGATGGTGTTCTGATGATGTCCTTTCTATCTGTCTTTCTGTGTATCTGTCTATCTGCATCTCTCATTCTCTCTCTCCTAGTCTCACTTTCTGTCTGTCTGTCTGACTGTTTGCCTGTCTAACCTTCTGTCTGTCTGTCTGTCTCTCTCTGACTCTTTCTCTCTCACACGCACACATCCACACACACGCATATATGAATTACCCACTTTTGATACAAATAAATAATCACGAGAAGCTATTCATCAAGAACAACTAAAAAAGTCCATTAAACAGCCACTTGACAACTCGGCGAGAGAACAAAGGAATGAACAATACTGAATAAACTCCTTGTTTGTCGACAGATGTTGGCTCGGATGGTGAGGTCGCGGAGAAGGTGCTGAAGCCGGTGCTGATCCGGCTGCTGTCGGGTCGGTGATGGTGGTGGTATATTGTTGCTGATATTATGCGGCAGGTACGTTCTCTGTCTGTGTTTGTTTGTCTGTCTCTGTCTCAGGCTCTTCCTCTCTGTTTCTGTCTCAGGCTTCCTCACTGTCTCTGTCTGTCTATCTGTCTGTCTCTCTCTCTCTCTCTCTCTATCTATTTATTTTTCTTTCTTTCTCTCTCTCTATCTTTATCTTTTTCTTTCTTTCTTTCTCTCTCTTTCTCATTCACTTTCCCCCTTTTCTCTCTTCTCTTTTTAGATCATGGTGGAGAAAATTTCCGGGAATTATGATGATAATGTTAAGAATGAAACTATTAAGCTGTTTAAACACTTTCATGATTCAAGCTGATACCAACAACATTCATCATAACACGGGCGGAAGGGAAATCGACGTTTTCAATAGGATTAATGGCAAAAATCAAAATCCAATCAAAGCTAATTTGGAATTGCTACTTACATTACCTAATACAGATTGACATAAATTCACCAAGGTTACAAAATAAATAAAATAACAAAAGCAGGTGTCTATTCTGTCCCCTTACTGATGCACACCTGCTTTCGGCATCTGCTGTGGAGATACCTGTACGTGATGTTAGGAACCTGCTTGTAAATTCAAAGTTACACTTGTTATACAGTATATATTATACACGTTGCAAAATATCGAGGTAGCCTTGACATCATGTATGGGCTTATTATTTTTCGTAATAACACCAAAGTTTTTCCTTTCAAATTCAGCATATAGTATTTCAGCATATATGTATATATTACGTTATCGTAAAAAAATATCGGGTGAATGCTGCAATGTGCAGGTTGCCTTTAAACAAAGAAGGACAGTACTTACAGATGTACTCATGTATATCTTATACTTCCTTTCTGACCCCAGAGACCGAGACAGAATCCGAGCCACTTTTCCCCAAGCCTCTTCCGCGCCAGAATCCTTCCCCCCCCCCCTTTCCCCCTCTGCCGAGCCCTTGCCGCCGAGAGCCGCGCTCCCGCACCCCCGGCATCACCTGTAGCCACCCTCCTCCCCGCCGGCTGCTGCATCTCCCCGTCAATGGCTTTCCCTCCCTCTCCTCTCCTTCCCTCCTCCTCCTATTCCTCTTTTTTCTCTCGCCCCAACAGCCACCCCTCGCCACCTGCGCGCACCCCCTTCCCTGCTGCCTCCCCCTCCCCCCTTTAACAAGGCACAAAGGTGGGCATTGAGGGGGAAACTCCACCTTCAAAGGGAGTAGGAATGGCGCGTCACGCGCGTGGGAATCGCGGGAATGGCGAATAAATGCCGGCACACTCCCTGTCCCTTTCGGGAATGGCCGGCCCTCCCGACCGGCGGCCGCCACCTGCCCGTTTGTTCCCGCCGAAGCCACCGGTTGCTCTTGTCAGGGGGGGGGGGCGTGTGTGTATCCGGGTGTATTTACACAGCGTGCGTGTATGAATTATTATTTCATTCTTTGACGCTCTCTGCTTTAGAGGCAACTCTATTTCTTTGTTAGGACCGGCGTGTTGTTTTACCTTTCTTTGCGATTCTCCTCCTGTTCATACATCGCAAGTCTTGAAGCATCGATGGATGTGAATGAAGGTACCTTCGGCACTGGCTTAGCTCAGTGGCTTTGTAGTGCCTTTGCCTTTCGTAATAATGCTCTCTATTTCTGTATGTATGCATGAATACATATATGTATGTATGTAGGTACGTACGTATGAATGTATGTAAATATACATGTATGTATGAATGCACGTATGTATGCATTAATTAATTTGCATGTATGTACGTATTTATGTACGCATGTAAGTATATATGTATGTATCTATGTATCTATATATGAATGTATGGATGTGTGTTTGTATGTATATATGTGTGTATGTTTGTACGTATGTACACATGGAAGTATGTATGTGTGTATCTATGCATCTATATATGAATGTGTGTATGTATGAATGTGTGTACATATGTGTGTCCGTGCGTGCATGTATATATGCATGTATGTCCAGACGGATGATTGGATGGATGATTGGATGCATCCATCTCTCTGTTTCCATCTCTCATTTTCTAAAT
>NW_020869875.1:7500-12500 GCF_003789085.1 Penaeus vannamei
ATAAAATAACAATAATAAAATAATAATAATAATAATAATAATAATAATAATAATAATAATAATAATAATAATAATAATAATAACATCAACAATAAAGATAATACAATTATAACAATAAAAAAACTAATAACAATAAAATTAATACAATTATAATGACAAAAAATAACAATAACAATAATAAAAATATGATTACAAAATAACACCATTAATGATATCACTGTAATCATATGAACAATAAAAAGAACAATAATAACAACAATGAGAACACAAACCACCCTAAGCATTACGTGTGTGACTCCCCTTAAACCTACTCAAGAACTGACTAAACCTTATCTTATCTCATACCACTCTATCTTATCTTGGCACAGGAAGCTGCATCATCTTAATGCCTAAGAACATACATACGCGATCTCCTGCCATTGTCTGCCACGCTGCAACGGCCGTGGACTTACCTGCAAGAGAGAAAAGGAAAAATTATGTAGACGTTGCAGTTTATACGTACATGCATTAATACGAACATGTATACGTAGGCCCACACACATACATATATATATTCACACATACGTTTATACATACATATATACATGCCTGTGTACGTACATACATACACACGTACACATGCACATAAATACGTATGTACACACATAGATACACATCAATATCCTTTTTACCTCTCTTTCTTCCCCTCTTCGAAGGGGGGACGTAACACTGAACGGATAAATAGACAAAGTGAATGAAATAAATGGTCCATGTAATAAAAAAAAAAAGAAAACGAAAAGAAGAAATGGAAAATAAAATGCAATTTCCATCACTCATGAAACTCCATTCCTGAAAAAAAACATAAAAGGAGAAAGAAACGAAATGAAAACGAAAAAAAAAGAAAGCCATCCAACAAAAAATTATCCCTTATGACAAGGGTTCATAAAGGCGATAACACATGCCATACCTGTCGATAGCTTAATGTCATCTCATCTGTCAGCTCCATCCGTGATAAGGAAAAAAAAGACTTCTGCCTTTTTCTTTCGTTTTATTCTTTTTTTTTCGTTTAATGTTTTTCTTTCGTTTATTTTTTTTCTTGTTTTATTCTTTTTTTTCTTTTTATTTTTTTTCTTTCGTTTTTTTTTTCTTTCGCTTTATTTTTTTCTTTCGTTTTATTTTTCTCTTTCGTTTTATTTTTTTCCTTTCGTTTTATTCTTTTTTTCCCATTTTCCTTCCGTGGCGAGAGGATTTAGAGCTCCCGATAGAGGGACGGAATAATGATTACGCTTCTCTCGACAAGGACTAAACGACAGAGCGATTCGTCTGAGTTGCGTAAATGGCGGCCTTGGAGTGGAGACGAAATAAATATACATTGAACTCACTCGGACGAAATTCTTCCTTTCTCTTGCTTTCCATTTCTCCCTCTCTCTCTCTCTCTCTCTGTATCTCTCTTTCACTCTCTCCCTCTACCTCTCTCTCTCTTTCTCCCCCCCCCCTCTCTCTTTCTCCCTTCTCTCTCTCTCTCTCTCTCTCACTCTCTCTCACTCTCTTCACTCTCTCTCTCTCTCTCTCTCTCTCTCTCTCTCTCTCTCTCTCTCTCTCTCTCTCTCTCTCTCTCTCTCTCTCTCTCTCTCTCTCTCTCTCTCTCTATTTTTTTTTCTCTCCCTCTCCCCTCCCCCCTTTTCTCTCCCTCTCTCTCTCTCTATCTATCTCTCTGGAAAAAGGGAGAGAGAGAGAGAGGGGAGAGAAAAATATACCTTTCTCATTTTCACTGACAGAGGGTAAAGTGAGCAGTGAGGGGAGAAGTAGATGGGAATAAAGAGAGAGGAAGAAATAAGAGAGAAGGATATATAGGGGATGTTCTTTTCGGTTTTTACGGAGAGGAGAGAGAGGAAAAGAAAAAGGGTTAGATAAAGACTAGTTGGAGAGAGAAGAGAGAGAGAGAGAGAGAGAGAAGAGAGAGAGAGAGAGAGAGAGAGAGAGAGAGAGAGAGAGAGAGAGAGAGAGGAGAGAGAGAGAGAGAGAGAGAGAGAGAGAGAGAGAAGAGAGAGAGAGAGAGAGAGAGAGAGAGAGAGAGAGAGAGAGAGAGAGAGAGAGAGAGAGAGAGAGAGAGAGAGAGAGAGAGAGAGAGAGAGAGAGAGAGAGAGAGGAGAGAGCAGAACACACTTCCCTGTCGATACTTCCCCTGCCTCGCCCAGAACGGCCCCTGCACTGTAAAACGCAGCGGACTTGTTTCGGGCTCTTTCCGCGCGGGCCTATAACCGTTCAGCTATCGTCGTGGGAGCGCTATTTTGGTACTAATAGCCGGGGATCGTTGGGTTCAATTTCCCATGCACTGCGGACGTTTCGGTCATGACTTTAGGCCCCGCCCCCCCTTCCAACAGAAAAAAAAATAAAAATCAAGACTGTATGCGTTTGAATGTGTGTATGAGTGCACGCGCACGCTTGTGTGTGTGAATCACATACGCTTTCTCATCTTCCTATGTACTTGCGCGCGCGTGCATATGTGTGTGTGTGTGTGTGTGTGTGTGTGTGTGTGTGTGTGTGTGTGTGTGTGTGTGTGTGTGTGTGTGTGTGTGTGTGTGTGTGAGTGTGAGTGTGTGTGAGTGTGAGTGTGAGTGTGTGTGAGTGTGAGTGTGTGTGTGAGTGTGAGTGTGAGTGTGTGTGTGTGTGTGTGTGTGTGTGTGTGTGTGTGTGTGTGTGTGTGTGTGCGCGCGCGCGGCGCCGTGAGCGTACGCGTGCTTCTCCCGACCTCGCAATCCCCGGCGAACGGGAAGAGGAGAAGCCTTAAGCACACGTCGATATGCAAGGATAAATACCCACGCAAATGGACCCATGACGCATGAATATGTATAAGCACGCATCATAAGGGAAACGCCCCCTCCCTGCGTCTCCAAGCCACCTCTCCACCCTGCGTTCCCAGCACCCCCCCCCCTGCGTCTACAACCCCTCCCCTTCCTCTCCTTACGTCTCCGAGAGGTCCACCCCTTTCCCTGGCGTCTCCTAGCACCCTTCCCTTCTTTGGACTCCTGGCATTCCCTTCCCTCGTATCCCTCTCCTGAGTCTCCCTAGCATCCCCCTTTTCCTACTTAGGACGCCTCTACCTCCCTCCAGATGTCTCCTAGAACTCCCTCCCCTCCCTAACCAGTTCCCCCTCCCCCCTTCCCTCCCTCTCCCCCCATCTCCCTGCAGTTCCCCCCTCCAACTTCCCGTCCCTCTCCCTGCATCTACTAGCTCACCCCCCCTTCCCTCCCATTCTTCCCCCTTCCCCGCCTCTCCCTGCATCTACCCGTTTCCCCCCTCCCTCCCCCCCCCTCCCTGAGCTCCAAAGCACCCCTTCTCGCTCATACAGAAACCCTCGGGGCTCCGCAAACTTCGACAGACCTTTTGAACACACGCAGCATTTATGCCTGCCTCGTCTGCAGCATGAAAGGGGGGCGCGGGGGGGGGGGGAGCATGATGTTGGAAGGGGGTGGGGGCTTTCACTCTCTCTTGGCATACTGACAGAGGCTTCGTTGCATGACCAAAGAAAGGGAGGGAGGGGGACAAAGAGAAAGATTGATAGAAAGAGAGGGAGAGGGGGGAACAGGGGGGGGGGAGAAGGGAAACGAGGGAGAGGGAAAGAAAGGAGAGGGAGAGGGAGAGGGATAAGCAGGTGGGGGGGAAAGTGAAAAGAAATGAACGGGAAAGAAGAGAGGGGGTGAGGGAGACAAGGGCGTGGAAGTTTGAGGGAAATGATAGAAAGACCGGAAGGAAAGATAAATAGGTAGATAGATAGCCAGAGAAGAAAGACAAATAGTAATCAAATAATACAATACTAAATAATACATACACTCATAGCTCGTTATAAACAACACAAGTCACACAAAATCACATGTTATATACACCCAAGCCAAATCACAAATAACTCAAATAATATCTAAATATAACAGACACAAAAAAAAATACAAACAAAAACCCTCGCATAACAGCACCAAAATCCCCCCCCCCCCACACACACACACCACCCACACCCCGAAAAAATCATAAAACCAACCTAAAACTTAAAAGTCAAGTCACTTAAAACCACCAAAAGCATTTTTAAAAATCCAAAGCATTAAAAAAAAACATAAACCCACTACATTCTGGAATCTTATAATCCCTGGATATACAAGAGTCATATAATCAGGTGCCACCCATTAAAACATGGAGTGCCCGGCCCTCCACCACACTCAGGCACTCCTCAAAGGTCGCGGGGCCACGGCACGGTGTGTGGCGATGGCAGAAGGAAGGAGGGAAGGAGAAAGAGCGAGGCGGAAGGAAGGAGGGAAGGAGAAAGACCGACGTGGAAAGGAGGAGGGAAGGAGAAAGAGGGGAGTGAGAGGGAGGAAGGGAGGGGAAAGAAAGGACGTGAAGAAGATGAGAAGAGGGAAGGCAGAAGGGAGAGAGAGAGAGAGAGAGAGAGAGAGAGAGAGAGAAGAGAGAGAAGAGAGAGAGAGAGAGAGAGAGAGAGAGAGAGAGAGAGAGAGAGAGAAGAGAGTAAAAAGCAACAACCTCCGCACTCTCTCGCACGCCAACATGATCTACCACACAGCCCACAGAACCGGCTCAAGCCCAAGCCCAACCCTGCAGCCTAACGCAGCCCAAGAAAGCCCCCAAGCTTTGCCGTCCCAGCGAAATCTCCCTGAACTCCCGGGCCCACACTTTCACCCGTAGATGACGACGACCACGACCTACGATAACGATAACAAGCAACCGATAAGTACAGCGCGGCATCGACCCGAAAGTCGGGGAAAATTGGGTATCGGAATTTTAACTTGTTTTCAAGGAGAAAACACGAAACACGAAGTGAAAAAAAAAAAAATTGCTATACTCTAGTATTGGTATTAATGATAATAATATTAATACTGATGATAATGGTGATAATGATAATGACAATGGTAATTATGAGAATAGTTGTAATAATAAAATAATACCAATACTAATACTAATAAAATAATAATATAGTAATAACATTATATAGTAGTAATGGTAATAATAAT
>NW_020869875.1:20000-30000 GCF_003789085.1 Penaeus vannamei
ATGAACACATCAACAAGAACCACAGCGAATCAACTTCAAAACCCAAGGAACCACACGAAGCACAGCTGTGAACCATCAACAACCAGCTGTGAAACCACCTTTTAACCAACGAAAGACCGACTCTTGACACAGCCCAATGCCAGCTTGAGGAACCATCTGACGACTAAAAATCGAACCACCAAACAACCAGCTACAAAACTACTTATAAACCAGCTGAGGCACCGACTAGCCGAAGAACCATCTGGAGAACCACCAAGCGGAGCACCAAGACATTTTATATAATGTTCTTTGTCCGTAGCATTCTGGGTACGTTAACAAGTTTATATTTTGAGTATCTGTGCGAAAAGAAATGAAATGAGAATAAAATTACATATAGTGAAATGCGATAGAGAAATGGGTATTGAAAAAATATCACCCAGAGAGAGAGAGAGAGAGAGAGAGAGAGAGAGAGAGAGAGAGAGAGAGAGAGAGAGAGAGAGAGAGAGAGAGAGAGAGAGAGAGAGAGAGAGAGAGAGAGAGAGACAGACAGACAGAACAGAACAACACATGAGAGATAGAGAGAGGGAGGAGAAAAGAATCAAAAGAGACCCCCAGAGCAAGGGAGCAAGAGCGAGGGAGAGAGAGAGAGAGACCTTAAGGATGTGAGAGCGAGGGAGAGAGACCTCAAGGATGTGAGAGCGAGGGGGGGGGGGGCATTAAGGAAAATGGTGAAAGGGAGATCTATTATAGGGTGTAACGGTGTGTGATCGGGAACCATAGGGTGAGAGGCTCCGGGAGCATCATGAGAGAGGGACAGCCTGTGTGAGTTATGAGACTCGGCGATAGTGCCAGGGTGAAAAGGGAGATAGGAGGAGGAGGAAGGAGGAGGGAGAAAGACTGAGGGCGAGAAGGAAACAGAGAAAAGGAGAGGATAGGGGAAAGAAGGGCGGGGGAGAGGAGGGAGGGAGGGAAGGGGAGGAGGGAAGGGAGGGAGGGGGAGGGAGGAGGGAGGGAGGGAGGGAGGGAGGGAGGGAGAGAGAGAGAGAGAGAGAGAGAGAGAGAGAGAGAGAGAGAGAGAGAGGAGAGAGAGAGAGAGAGAGAGAGAGAGAGAGAGAGAGAGAGAGAGAGAGAGGGAGAGAGGGAGAGGAGGAGAGAGAGAGGGAGAGAGAGGGAGAGGAGAGAGAGGAGAGGAGGGAGAGAGAGCAGAGAGAGAGAGAGGAAGGGAGAGGGAGGAGGAGAGGGAGGGAGGGGAGGGAGGAGAGGAGAGAGAGAGAGAGAGAGATGAAGAGAGAGAGAGAGAGAGAGAGAGAGAGAGAGAGAGAGGAGAGAGAGAGAGAGAGAGAGAGAGAGAGAGGAGAGAGAGAGAGAGAGAGAGAGAGAGAGAGAGAGAGAGAGAGAGAGAGAGAGAGAGAGAGAGAGAAAGAGAGAGGAGAGAGAGAGAGAGAGAGAGAGAGAGAGAGAGAGAGAGAGAGAGAGAGAGAGAGAGAGAGAGATGAGAGGAGAGAGGGAGAGAGAGAGAGAGAGAGAGAGAGAGAGGGAGAGGGAGAGGAGAGAAGAGAGAGAGAGAGAGAGAGAGAGAGAGAGAGAGAGAGAGAGAGAGAGTAGAAAGAGAGAGGAGAGGAGAGAGAGAGAGACGAGAGAGAGGGAGAGGAGAGGAGAGGGAGAGGGAGAGAGAGAGAGAGAGAGAGAGAGAGAGAGAGAGAGAGAGAGAGAGAGAGAGAGAGAGAGAGAGAGGAGAGAGAGAGAGAGAGAGAGAGAGAGGAGAGAGAGAGAGAGAGAGAGAGAGAGAGAGAGAGAGAGAGAGAGAGAGAGAGAGAGAGAGAGAGAGAGAGAGAGAGAGAGAGAGAGAGAGAGAGAGAGAGAGAGAGAGAGAGAGAGAGAAGAGAGAGAGAAAGAGAGAGAGAGAGAGAGAGAGAGAGAGAGAGAGAGAGAGAGAGAGAGAGAGAGAGAGAGAGAGAGAGAGAGAGTGAGGAGGAGAGAGAGAGAGAGAATGCAAGAAGTCGAAAGAGACAGACGGAGAGGATAAAAGGGAGAAAGAGACGAAGAGCGAGCGGGAGAGGAAGAGAGGGAGAAAGGTCGAGAAGAAGAGAGGTCGAGAGGGCGAGAGGGGACAGGATGTGATAAAGACACATTAATATGTATGACCACGGCGGCCCTCCCCCCTCCCCTCTCCCCACGCCTCTGATGGAACATGATGGTTCCAAACAAACACACTCCTTCTCCTTTCTCATCTTCCTTCTCCTATTTCCTGCTCCTTTCCTTCTCTCTTCTTTTCTATTTGGTCTTCTCTCCCTTCTTATCTTTCGGTTCGGTTTCTTCTCTCTCTTTCCCTTTCTTTTCCCTACTTCTCGTCCTCGTTCGTCTCCCTCTTTCCCTTTTCCTCCTTCAGCCTTACTCCTCTCTTTTTCCCCTTTTCTACCTCTCTCTCTCTCTCTTCTCCCTCCCCCCTTTCACTCCATTCTCTTCACATTCTCCTCTTCCCCCTCTCCTCTCCTGCTCCCCTTCACCGCTACTCTTCGCCAACCCTTCCCTTTTCCCTATTTCCCCCACCCCTCCCCTTTCTACCTCTCTCCCCCTCACACTAAGGGGAGAGCAATGACCCATCGAAGCGGAGTGGAAATCCCACCAAACGCCCGCAGGCGCGCACGCACTCGCGCGCACTCAAAAAATGGAGTTTGGCGATCGAGCTAAAAATTCCCTAAAACTTTGTTGCATGTGAAAAGGGGCGAGTTGGACCGAAAACTTTTTATTCGTTGTCGTTGTTGCTATTTTTTCTTCTTTTTGTAGTTGCTGTTTTGTGTTTGCGTTGCTGTGCCATCGCAGTGCCACCCATCATAGGGGAGACTTTTAGGGATGGCAGCTGTAAGTAGCAATCGAAGATTCTTATTTTTGTCTACCTATTCATTTATTTATTTTTTTTATTCTTCAAGATCTTCAACTTTCTCTGTTTCTGACTGCCCCTGTTTCTCTCCTTTCTCCTCGCCTCCTCTCTACATCCCTCTTTCTCTTCCTCCCTCTGATTCTCTCTCCTCTGTTCCTCTTCCTCTCCCTCACTCCCTCTTCACTCCTTCCACTCGCCTCGCACCCTTTCCCTCCTCCCTTCCTTCTCCCCCTTACCCTTTCCATCCCTCCTTCTCCCTCCCTCTTCCCCTTTTCCTCCTTCCTACCCGTCCTAACCCTCTTCACTCATTCGCTTCCCCATCCCTCTCTCTTCAACCCTCCTCCTCTCCTCCCCCTCCTTCCCTCCTTCCCCTCTCCCGCAACAGAAGAGAATATTTACGGGGTATATAATTCCTAAGACGTTACAAAAGGAATCTTCAAAGCAAGACAAGGAAGATTCTCGACATCATTGAGGGGGGGGGGGGAGGGAGGTAAAGGGAAGGCGGGAGAGGGGCCAGAGGAGGGGAGGGGGATGGAGAGGGGAGGGGGGGGGGAATGGAGGGGGAGGGTGCGGGGGGTGGGAGAGGGTAAGAGGAAGGAGCAGGGGAGAGGAGGAAAGGGAGGATACGGAGGGGGAAATGGGTAAAGAGCGGGGACACAGAAGAGGAGGAGGAGAAGGAGAAGGATGAAGGGGGAGAGGAAGGAGAGGGAGCAGGGAGCAGGGAGAAAGAGGGGCAGGGAGGAGGAGGAGGGGATGGGGCAGGGGGAAGGGGAGACGTTTCAAGAAAATAGTGAGCGCGAGACGGCAGCGGCGGCACCAGCAGCATCTCTTGTCTGAATTTAGTTACTTTCTTCAATCTCATCTCGGAAATGTATGCCCGTAACAAAAGGCTCAAGGCGGTTTCTTTTTTTCCTTTTTGAAGTATTTTTGCCGAGTGAAGGCGCTTGTGTGAGCGAGAGGGCGCTCTGATACCCGCGCGCCAGGCGGAGGACGGGGTTTGCGTCTCCGCTTTATTATGCCTTTCTTTGCTCGGGATTCGGGATAATTGCGGCCGCTTCGCTAATCCACATTTACGTAAATGCGCACACGCTCACTCTCTCTCTTAAACTCTCAACACACACTCACACAACACAAACACACACACACACACACACACACACACACACACACACACACACACCACAGACAGCTAACCCCCCCAACGCAAATACCCATACCCCCCCCTGGCTACCCACAAAACAATTGCCTCCTACCCCCCCCCCAACCTACCACCCCCAAGTGACCGCGGAGTCTCGCGTGTCGACGCCGGCCAGTAAAAAAAGTTTCAATATTAGCCCTTGAAGTATAACTTGAACTCGAATGGTTTTCCCCGAACTGAGGTGCAGAGCTCCCTTGTGTGTGTGTGTGCCTGTGTGTGTGTGTCCTGAGTGTGTTGTGTGTGTGTTCTGTGTGTGTGTGTGTGTGTGTGCCTGTATGTGTGTGTGCCTGTGCGTATGCGTGTGCGTGTGTGTTTACAAGTTAGCGTATATGTGGTATTGTTTATGTGTATCTGCTTCCATATTCATATTTCATTTGTATATCTGCGTCTATGTGTTCCGTGTCTCTGCCTTTATTATATTCTATATGTATATCGTGTGCGTGCATTTAACAAGTATGTATTTGCTTTCATTTGAGCTTCTCTGTACAAATACATGCGTTTATCATGAACACGCGGTTATACACTATGTAACGGAAGTACAGAAATAACAGAAAAAGGAAGGCACAGTCTGTTTATTCTGCCTTAAGCGGCATATGTGCACGTTATTCATGAACAGACAGCCATTAACATTTGCATATTGGGTGTAGGTTATCTCGTGTGGGAGGTGGCTCTCTCTCTCTCGCTCTTGCTCTCACTCTTACTCTCTCTCGCTCTTGCTGTCGCACTCTACTCTATCTATTTCTATCTCTCTCTTTCTCGCTCGCTCTCTGTCTGTTCTGTCTGTCTGTCCCTCTCTCCCTCCCTTCCTCACTCACTCACTTACTCATTCATTCATTCATTCATTCACTCTCACTCTGCTATCATTATTATTACATCTAATGTTTTGATTGATACTCGGAACAGCATTATCAGCTACTAACGATAACAGCGCGGAAGTAATAGTAAGAGCAGCGCTAATGATCCAAATGACAATATACAAAAAACACTCTCATAACAATTATCATCAAGTCAAAATATCAGACGCCAGGAAAAAGACAAACCTCATAAAAAAAATTTATATCTATTCTTACACAAAGACGAAACGCGCATACCTAACGCTTCGTAAAAAAAGATAAATGAAGGAATTGATAAATAAGAAAAGAGAGAAAAAAAACATAAACAAGCGTGGGAAGAAGACACTGTGGAGGAAAAGCTTTAACTTCAAGCTTCTTTCTGAAGTTTGACCAGCTGATGCCACACCAGGTAAGCGGGTCGGGAAAACATAAAACCTGAATCATAATATAAAATCAGTATCATATTATCATTTAATTATTAGCATGGCCAAATATTCATAAAATACTATTATGATCATCGTCATCATCATCACCATAATCGTTATCACAATCATTATGATCACCCTCAACATCATCATCATCATCGTTATCCTCATTACTTTCATCATAATTCTCACAATCGTAATTGTCACCACGATCGTATTACCATCCTCGTCATCATTACCATTAATGAAAGAAAAATTGGGCTAAAATGGCTCGAAAAAGAACGCTTTTTGATATCTGCCAACAATTAAAAAATCAACCTTTATAATGTGCCAGGTATCTAATTCATCGACTCTGCCTACCTTTAGCAAAAAACACATGGAAAAAAAATAATAAAATCATAATAAAAAATGCATTCCAAACAATGCCTAAAAACGCCAATGACTCCATTCCCTACCCCCCCCCCAAAAAAAAAAAAAAAAAAAAAAAAAAAACATACATCAAACCTCCAAGGACACAAGGTCTAATCCCCCTATATCCTGACCCTCAGAAAACGACCTTAAGACCATCAATATTCCTAAGTGTGGCTTGATCGGCTTTTACGCCCCTCTTGCATGTGTAATGAAGTGCTAATTGTCCCGGTAAACATATCATCATCCGGCATTCGGCTCGGGGCAAAAAGGGCACAAGTGGATGACTAATGACTCAGTGAGAGAGAAAGAGAGGGGGGGGAGAGAAGGAGAGAGGGAGAGGGAGAGGGAGAGGGAGAGGGAGAGGGAGAGGAGAGGGAGAGGAGAGGGAGAGGGAGAGGGAGGGAAGAGAGAGAGAGAGAGAGAGAGAGAGAGAGGAGAGAGAGAGAGAGAGAGAGAGAGAGAGAGAGAGAGGAGAGAGAGAGAGAGAGAGAGGAGAGAGAGAGAGAGAGAGCGGCTCTAGAAAAAGAAAAAAAATGTTGGTGATAAAGAGAGGAGAGACGAGAGAGATAAGGAGAATAGGGAGGGTGGGGAGGGGGGAGGAGGGGGAGGAGGGGGATTAAAAGGGATCAAGAAGGTTAGTTTCTCCTTTTTTATCGGGGAGGGAAGAAGGAGGCAAGAAAAAAGGGAATGAGGGAAGAGAGAAAAAAGAAAAGAGGAAGGAAAGGGAAGAGATAGAAGGGAAGATGAAGGAAAGGAAGAAGAAAAGGAAGAAAGAACCCTGAGATAGAGGAGGGGGCACGAAGGGGTGGGGGAAAGACGGGGAAGGAGACATGGAGGTGGGATGAAGTGGGTGAGGGGGGAGGGGTGAGGGGAGGAGGGGCAGACCACACACGCACGCACCACACACGCACACACACACACACACACACACACACACACACACACACACACACACACACCACACACACACACACACACCACACACACCACACACACACCACACACACGCACACGCACAGCGACACACGCACACACACCCACGCAAACACACACACAACCCCCCCCCCCCACCCCCACGCACACACACACGGGCGGCCGCCCAGAGCACCGAAATAAACCACGAAAATGCACCACGCAGAAAGCCACAACCCGACTGGAATCACGCCCAGCTAACGGGGCATAAACACGCCCATTCACTCGCCTCGCGCGCCCGTGCTTAACTGCGACGCCCGCTCGCCCACGCTGTGAGACATGCGCCTACGAGGGAGGGAAAGACAGGGAGGGAAGGGAGGAAAGGGAGGCATGAGGTAGGGAGGGAGATGGGGGAAGGCGGAGAAAGAGAGAGGGGGCGAAGAAACAAGAGAGGGAGGAAGGGAAAGAAACGAAAAAAAAAAAGAAAGAAAAAAAAACGAAACAAGAGAAAATACCTTTAGGAAAAATATATACCTCATTCTCCCAAGGTAAAGAAAGCCTTTCCATTACAAACTGATTAAAAACACGAGCTACAACATCCATACTTAGCACACACACGGGGCGAAACAGGCCATAAACAGAGGCTCAATTTCTTTGCCCGCGCCCTCTTGGGGAAGGGAGGGGGGGGGGGGGAGGGAGGGGAGGGGGGGGAGGGAGGATGCAAGGAAGGAGGAGGAGGGAGGGAGGGAGAAGGAGGGAGGGAGGGAGGAAGGAAGGAGGGAGGGAGAAAGGAGGGAGGGAGGATGCAAGGAAGGAAGAGGAGGGAGGAGGGAGGGAGGGAGGGATGCAAGGAAGGAGGGAGGGAGAAGAGGAGGGAGGGGGATGTAAGGAAGGAGGGAGGAGAAGAGGAGAGGGAGGGGGATGCAAGGAAGGAGGGAGGGAGAAGAGGGAGGGGGGATGCAAGGAAGGAAGGAGGGGAGAAGGGAGGAGGGGGATGCAAGGAAGGAGGAGGGAGAAGAGGGAGGGAGGAGGGAGGGATGCAAGGAAGGAGGTTGGGTGCAAGAAATGAGTTGGAGGGCATATATATGTATATATATACATACATATATAAGTATATATGTATATACATACAATATATGTATATATATGTATAACATATATAGATAGATAGATAGATAGATAGGTTGATAGGTAGATAGACAGATAGATAAAGATAGACAGACAGAGATATATATTTTTTACATGCATATATGTCTGTATATATGTATATCTACATACACATACAAACTCACACACAAGCACACACACACACATAATATAATATATATTATATATATATATATATATATATTATATATATATATATATATATATATACTATATATATATATATATATATATATATATATATTATATATATATATATATATATATATATATACTATATATATATACATATATATATGTGTATGTGTGTGTGTGTGTGTGTGTGTGTGTGTGTGTGTGTGTGTTGTGTGTGTGTGTGTGTGTGTGTGTGGTGTGTGTGTGTGTGTGTGTGTGTGTGTGCGTGCGTGTGCGTGTGCGTGTGCGTGTGCGTGTGCGTGTGCGTGTGCGTGTGCGTGCGTGTGCGTGTGCGTGTGTGTGTGTATAATATATATATATATATATATATATATTATATAATATATATATATATATATATATCATGTATATATATACACACAGAGACAAACAGACAGATAAAAAAGAGGGAGCACCCCCACCCCCGTCCCCGAAGACCCGTATCCCGCCCACGATCAGAAGCCCCCCCCCCCCCGCGCCCCGCCCCTGCGCCCGCGAGACCCCCCCCCCCCCCCAGGCGCCGCAGGAGGAATGCGTCAGCACGTAAAAAGCTCGGTGTTTAATGGCCGGCTGTTCCGCGCGAAGCTATGCTGAGATGACTGAGCGTATTATAAAAAGAAAGAGAGAAAAAGAGAAGAAAAAAATAAAGAAAAGAAAAAGAGAACGACGGTATGAACAGAAAAGGTAATAACCGTAATAGTATATATTCTCGCGTCTCCTTCGTGGCATCTGTTGTATTCTGCAGTTTCTCTCTTTCTCTCTCTCTCCTTGCCATCTCTCGTTCCTTTCTCATATTCTCCTGCTTCCTACACACATCCTCTTCCTTCCTCCGCTGTTTCGTTCTCCCTCCTCTTTTGATTTCACCTTCTCCCTTTTCTCTCTCCCTCTCCCCAATTCCTTCTTTCCACTCCCACCTCCCCCGTCCCCATCCCAGCTTCTCCCCTCTCCTTCCCTCTACGCCGTCTTCCTCTTCTTCCTCATTCCCGTAATCAAGATCTTTATCACCCCCATCTTCTACTCCTCCACCTTCTTCTCCTACTCCTCCCTTCTCAATATAAAGTGCCGCGCTAAACACCCGGACGCCCCACGAGTGTCAGCGTGGGAAGATACCGGCGATAGAACAGTGCGCGTGTCGCCTTCCTTGTCGCCGGCCGGGTCTGGGCCACGGCTGCGACTGCGAGTCATTAGGCCTGTTTTCGTTTGGTTTTCAGGCCTCATCATCGTGCGATTTCTTGCTTGCATTTATGTACTCAATGCCCAACACAGACGAACAGCAATCGAACACAGTCCCTCAACAAAGAAAACCCTCTCTATCTAAAAAATCAATTCAACAAACAACAAATAAACACTAACAAACAAATTAAACAACCAAACATAAAAAATAAAGAATAAAAAATGAAATGATAAATAAGAAAAAGCTCCCCCTTTCCCCCTACAGATCCGACCCTTCGCTGTCCATCACGCTCCGGCAATGGCCTCTGACAGCAGATAATGAATGGCGAGTTTCCTTTCTTAAACATTATATTACTTACGAGGCGGAAGAGGGAGAGGAAGACGGGAGGAGAGGAAGGACGATGGGGAGAAGGGGAGGGGGAGGAGGAGGATGGGGGAGAGGGAGAGGTGAGGAGGAGGAAGGGGAAGAGGGGACGGAGGATGGAGAGAAGGAGGAGGGGGAGGGGGAGTAGTAGGAGGAGGATGGGGAGAAGGAGAGGGGAGGAAGAGGATGATGATGGAGAGAAGGTATGAGAGGGAGAGAGGAGGGAGGGGGAGAGGGAAGGAAGAGGAGAGGAGGAGGAGGATGTGAAGAAGGTAGGAGAGGGAGAGGGAGGAAGAGAAGAAGGGAGAGGGAGAGGGGAGGAGAAAGAAGATAGGGAGGAGGGGGAGGGGAGGAGGCGGAGACGATGGGAGATGGTGAGACAGAAGGACATGAGGAGGGAGTGACATGGGGAGAGATAGCGGGAGAGGTAAACGAAGATAGAGGAAGGGAGAGAGAGAAAGATATGGAGTGAAAGAAGAGATG
>NW_020869875.1:45000-56751 GCF_003789085.1 Penaeus vannamei
CGACCTGCGCCCCCAATCGCCAACCTCCGACCTCCGCGGGGAAGATCGCCCCCGTGCCTCGCGCCCTCCTCCGGATTCCTGTGTCCGACCTCATGGCACTTCCAGCCTCCAGGCTCTCACCTCCGACTTCCAATTTCCATTCTCCGATTCTGTCCTCCAACCTCCGGCCTGCAACTTGCGACCTCTGACATCCAACCTCCAAACCTGCAACCCCGATCTCCAATTAATCTCCAAACCCTCACCTCGGACCCCCAACCCTAATCTCGGACCCCAACCTCCAGCCTCCGACCACAACCTCAGCCTCTGACCCTACCCTCCAACCCCAACCCCCGTCCCCTTCCCCCCCTAACCCCCGACCCCTACCCCCCAACACCCGAAACCCCGACCCCTACCCCCAACCTCCACCCCTACCAACCTCCAACCTCCAACCCTCAGCCTCCAACCTCCAGGAGTTTGAAGCTGCTCTGACCAACCGGCTTCTTAGTCTCACCATTCCCGGGCCCAAGATGGCGTGTCTTACCTGCAAGAAAAGAGAAAAGACAAGTGTGAGACGAAGCGTATTGACTGAGATGGCGGGAGGGGGGCTGGGTGGGGGGCGTGGGGGGCGGGGGGGGGGGCGGGAGGAGATCGTCAAGGTTATTAATGTGGGAATGGTTGTGTCTGTGTTCGTGTGTAAATGTGAGTGTCTAAAATGTGTGTGTGTGTGTGTGTGTGTGTGTGTGTGTGTGTGTTGTGTGTGTTGTGTGTGTGTGTGTGTGTGTGTGTGTGTGTGTATGTGTGTGGTGTGTGTGTGTGTGTGTGTGTGTGCGTGTGTGTGTGCGCGCGCGCGCGTGTGTGCGTGTGTGTGTGTGTGTGTGCGTGTGTGTGTGTTGCGTGTGTTGTGTGCGTGTGTGTGTGTGTGTGTGTGTGTGTGTGTGTGTGTGTGTGTGTGTGTGTCTGTGTTGTGTCTGTGTGTGCGTGTGCGTGTGCGTGTGCGTGTGCGTGTGCGTGCGTGTCTATGTGTGAGCGTGTGTGATTGCAAGACATAAAAGAGAGAGAGAAGAGAAGAGAAGAGAGAGAAGAGGACAAAAAAGAAAAACGCAAAAAACTCACAGAACCAAAACAGAGACGAAACCGAAGAGTAAACATGAAAGTGGTCTCTGAGGGGAGGGAAGAAGAGGGGAGGGGACAGGGGAGGGGAATGGGAAATTTCGGGGGAGGGGGTGGGAAGGGCGACAAATATTGGTTGCAAAATTGAATATTGATTGGTATTGAGTTGTAATTGAACTTTTAATTACAGAACCTTTGAGGAGAGTAAACATGCGAGACGCGAAGGTGGGGGGGGGGCGGGGCGCCTTAACGCGTCTCTCTGCGTTTACCAAGACGTTCGGGTAACGTTTTTGGCTTGGCGATTTCTTTTTATTCTCACTCTTTCTTTCTTTCTTCCTCTCTCTCTCTCTCTCTCTCTCTGGCTCTCTCTCTCTCTCTCTCTCTCTCTCTTCTCTCTCTCTCTCTCTCTCTCTCTCTCTCTCTCTCTCTCTCTCTCTCTCTCTCTCTCTCTCTCCTCTCTTCTCTTCTCTCTCTTCTCTCTCTCGCTTCCTTCTCTCCGTCTTGTCTCTCCCCTTTTCTTACCACATCTCTCTCAATCTCCTCCCATCCCTTCTCCGCGCCTCCCCACCCACACCACCCACCTCCACCCCCCTCACGGTCACGCGCGGGCGCCGTCACCTCCCCCCTCCCTTTCACCCCCTTCTCCCCCCCAGCAGAGGTGGATGGATTAGGATCCGAGTTCAGAAGCGGATGATTATATGATTACGGTTGGCGGGGGGCGAGGAGGGCGGATGGCGGCACTGGGGGCAGGGGGAGGGAGGGAGGGAGGGAAGGGGGCACCGGGGGAGGGAGACAGGGGAAGGAGAAGGGGGAAAGGAGAGAGGAGGGAGAAGAGAGAAAGAAGTGAAGAGGATGGTAAGGAAGAGGAGGGTGGAGAAATAGGAAGAGGAGGAGGAGGAGGAGAAGAAAATGGAAGAGATGGGATTAGTGAAGGATAAAGAAAATAGAAAGAAGGTTGAAGAAAGAGAAAAAAACAAACAGAAATAGACGTTGCAGAAACCGAAACTAAATGATAAATAGAAGGAAGAACGGGAAGAGAAGAAGAAGAAGGGAGAAGAAGAGAGCAAAGGAGGAGATGGAGAGGAGGGGATTACTGCAGACAAAGAGACATAAGAACGATGGAGGGAGGAAGGAGAACAGGTTGAAGGTTTCCGCTTCTGATCTGCATAACAGTTACGGGTTATTCATGTGCTGCGAGCATGTGCTAGCGGCTTCCTTTCTCTCTCTCCTCTCTCTTTGCTCCGGCTCTGTCGGTCTTTCTCTGTCTCTGTCTGTCTGTCTGTCTGTCTGTCTCTCTCTCTCTCTCTCTCTCCGCTCCCCTCCTTTCTCTCTCTCTCTCCTTTTCCTTTGTCCCTCTCTCCCTCCCTCTGTTTCCTCCTTCCCCTCCCTCTCCCACTCCCCTTTCTCTCCCCTCCCTCTCTTACTCGCCGAGGGTGACGGATCGGCCGAATTTCGAACGTTTTCGTGAGGAAGGGAATGTGCGGACAGGAGTCTGAGAGAGGGGGGGGGGGGGAGGGAGGGGGGGGGGGGGGAGGGAGGGGGGGGGAGGGAGGAGGACAGGGGAGAGGAGAAGGAGGGAATGGAAAAGGGAGGATTGGGGTTAGGGTTGGGAAATGGGAGGTTTAAGGAGGGGAAGGTGCGGGAGGAAAGGAAGGACAAGAGAGGGAGGAAGGAGGCAAAGGAAGGTAGGAATGGGGAGCGACCTGGATGGAGGAGGCGTGAGAAGAGGAGGAGGAGAGGAAGGAATAAGGAGATAGAAAAGCGAGGAGGGTTTGGGAGGGGAAAGTTAGGAAGGGCAAGGAAGGGGGAGTTACTGAACACATCCAGATTTCCCCTTTACTTTCTCTTTTTCCCACAACTCCCCTTGCCCCAAACAATTCTTCTTCCCTGTCCCCCCTCCTCCCCACCCCCTCACCATTCCAACCCTAACCCATTCGCTCCCTGTCTGACCCCCTTTCCCTTCTAACCCTACCCTACCAAGCCCTTGTCACCTACCCCTCCCCTACCCCTCTTGCCCCATTCTTCCCCCTACCTTATCCCCGCATCCCATCCTCCTCTATCCCTCTCCCTCCTACCTTACCCTTCCCCCTCACTCCCACCTCCCCCGCCCGTCCTCTCCCTGTCTCTCCACCCGGCCATTTTTTATTCATTATTGGTCAGGGGGAAACATGTCATACAGTCCAGCTGTAATCAGAGTACGGGCGGCCCATCAATCACCGAGCCTCAAAACCGCCCTCACGCCCACGGGCTGTGTGTTTTTTGTTTTTTTTTTTCGTTTCAATTTTAGGTTTGTGCTTAACTCGCGAATTGGGACGGTGTGTGTGTGTGTGTGTGTGTGTGTGTGTGTGTGTGTTGTGTGTGTGTGTGTGTGTGTGTGTGTGTGTGTTGTGTGTGTGTGTGTGTTGCGTGCGTGCGTGCGTGCGTGCGTGCGTGCGTGCGTGCGTGCGTGCGTGCGTGCGTGCGTGTGCGTGCGTGCGTGTGTGTGTGTGTGTGTGAGAGAGAGAGAGAGAGAGAGAGAGAGAGAGAGAGAGAGAGAGAGAGAGAGAGAGAGAGAGAGAGAGAGAGAGAGAGAGAGAGAGAGAGAGAGAGAGAGAGAGAGAGAGAAGAGAGAAAGAAAATGAAAATGAAAATGAAAATGAAAATGAAAATGAAAATGAAAATGAAAATGAAAATGAAAATGAAAATGAAAATGAAAATGAAAATGAAAATGAAAAAAATGAAAATAAAAATAAAAATAAAATAAAAAGAAAATAAAGAAAAAGAAAAAAGAAAGAGAAGAGAGAGAGAGAGAGAGAGAGAGAGAGAGAGAGAGAGAGAGAGAGAGAGAGAGAGAGAGAGAGAGAGAGAGAGAGAGAGAGAGAGAGAGAGAGAGAGACTGCAAAGAAAGAGAAAAAAAGAACGAAAAGGAGAGCGAGAGACTCCCTCGACAGCGCCCGCCATCAGAGTATCCGAAGCGACGCCGGCGACCAACGGAAACCCAACCGTCGCCCGTTTTCAAATTCAAACGGAATATGCGTACTGTAGCCTTAACATGATCCTGTTCGCCGTTAAAAGGATTGTCCTGCGCCCTAACGCGATTGTCCTACTCCGAGACATCATTGCAAACTAGGTTGCAAGAATTATGATTGCAACATGACCGCATCATCATTCTATGCTTCGTCCACACCACCGAGAGGAAATTCACGGTTGAGGTTATCATCATCATCTTTCACTTTCCTCGTTGCTTTTTGTTATTCACATTCTTTTATCTAACAATATTATCCGATTTCACTCATTTCCATTTACTTGTTTATCTGCTTTACAAATAGTGTGTTTGCATCGTCGGTTTCCTCGTTATTTTCTTTTCTTTTAATCTGCATCATCCTATATTGTTCATTTTCATTTAGTTATGCATTTATTTTGGAAACGCTATTTTTGTATACCCGCCATTTTTTTTTTTTTATTTTTTTTTTTTTGTACCTAAGGACCGAATTTCAGACCTGACAGAATCTGCGGTACCCTGAAAAGAAAGAAATAAAAAAAAAACTGTTCTACTGCCATTCTAATCTTTCATAACCTCAAGATGATCATCGTTGCAAACCCTGCAAAAACCCTCACTGCTATCGGTTCAGAACGCTGCAACTTCCTAGCTGTGACTTTCAGACAGAGAAGCTTTCTGAGATTCCTGAAACTCTCTCGTTGAAGCCAGCGATAAAGCTTCAGAGGCGCTCTCGTCTGCTCACGCCTCTGTCTTATTCCGGCTTTATACCAGAGGGGCTTTATTCGATTTGCAGAGCCTAGGAGTAAGCCAGAGTGCATTTCCACTGATAAGACTGCAATGTGGCCCCCTGCTGATTCCTGCTGGGGGGGGGGGAGGGTTTATCTGCTTATTCCTGCAGTGAGTTACGTCTGCTTTTCAGCTGCGGGTTCTCTGCTGATTAGTCTTGCTGCTTTACATAAGCTCGAGGTTCTTTCTGCTGATTTTTACAGCAGGTTGTCTTTGGTGTGGTCTCTCTGCCGGATTCTGCCGAAGCTTCTTTGTTCATACGTTGTGTCGCATATCAACTGATTCCATCTGCGGTCGACCGACTGATTCCTACTGCGTCTTTCCCTGCTGGCTCACCCCACAGTTCTCCCTGCTAGCCCCTGCTGCGCTCTTTCCACTTACTCCTATGATCCCCCTGCTGATTCCTGCTGACTGCGGCCCTCCCGATGACCCAGCAGACACGCCCGACAATGAACACAGTAGGATTGAGTCTCCTTCAGAAGCCTCGCATTTTCGCAGTACAAAGAACCCGGCCGTTCGCTCGCCAAAATCAAGGGCGACTTTTCGCAAAACTCGTGAAATAAATTCCAGGCAGACTAAAATCCTCTCTCGCTCTCTCTTCGTCTCTTTCCCGTTCTCTCTCTCTCTCTCTCTCTCTCTCTCTCTCTCTCTCTCTCTCTCTCTCTCTCTCTCTCTCTCTCTCTCTCTCTCTCTCTCTCCATTCTTTATTCCTCCCTTCCCTTTCCTCTTCTCGAAAACCTGAGAGAGAGAGAGAGAGAGAGAGAGAGAGAGAGAGAGAGAGAGAGAGAGAGAGAGAGAGAGAGAGAGAGAGAGAGAGAGAGAGAGAGAGAGAGAGAGAGAGAGAGAGAGAGAGAGAGAGAGAGAGAGAGCGCTCTTAGAAGCGTCGTTTAAATAACAAAATCAGATTCTCCGCCGAAGACGAAAGGGTCGCGAGGACGAAGGGAAAGAGGGAGAGCAGGGGGGGGGAGCGATTTATACCTTGTATTAGGGTAAAGATTAGGGTAAGAAATGTGGGTGAGCTTTTTAAAAGTAAGATTTAGCTCGTGCTTTTGCGTGTGTGCGGGGAAGAAGGCGGGGGGGGGGGGTGAGGAACTGGCTCGCGACGGGGACGAAGAGTGGAGGAAACAAGGGCGAAGAGATAGAGATTATAGTAATAAATCATTTAAGATAGATGGTCAGGACAGAGGGACTGATAGACAAATTGATGGATAGAAAGATTGAGAAAAATGACAAGAAAAAGATGCAATAAAAAAGTTCCATCACGAAGCAAACAAACACACTTTGTTCGTGTTCTTTCTAAATGACCCTGACAAAACAATAAACAATAAAAACAACCCATCGCCGACACTCCGTCCAGGTTCTTCAAAAGTTCCCCCAAGAACAGCTAGCCTCTCTTCACCTGTCAGAGTTCCACCG
Source organism: Penaeus vannamei (assembly GCF_003789085.1). Lineage (NCBI taxonomy): Eukaryota > Metazoa > Arthropoda > Malacostraca > Decapoda > Penaeidae > Penaeus > Penaeus vannamei. Next base: position 51,272 of record NW_020869875.1, read on the forward strand.
CCGCGAGAACAGAACTGAACAGAGCAGCAGCGACGGAGGAACATAAACGCTAATTAAATCCGCAGATTAAACACTAATATGCCCGAATAAGCGAGGTAAATAACCCACGGAAACTTCCCATGTTAGTGACGTGGGAGTTAAATGGAAAATTCTCACAAAGTCAAATTTTCGGCTGAAGTTCGAACTTCTTGGGCCTTCGAGTTTCTTCGAGATTTTTTTTCTCCTTTTCTGTTTCTCCTTTCTTCTTTTTTTTCATTACGAGCACACTTCATTCGAAAGGTTAATAACAACTTAGGTGGTTCAATATAAACGTTTCTGATTAAGCCGAACTTTCACGGCTTTTCGACATGTGTTTTAACTTCTTTGGAGAACTCTGGTCACGTGACTTACAGTTTGGTCTCCCTTATCTTGGGTTCGTGTCTTTATTGTGTTTTTTCTTCGAAACACTCTGTCTTTGTCTGTCTGTCTGTCTTTCTTTCTAGCACTCGCCTTCAGTCCACAACACTGACACAGACACACATAATACATGTCCATAAACACACACGTACACACAAACACAAACAAACACACACACACACACACACACACACACACACACACACACACACACACAACACACACAACACACACACACACACACACACACACACACACACAAACACACACACACACACACCACACACAAACATACAACACAAACATACAAACACACACACACAAACATACAACACACACACACATACAATACACACACACGCACACACAAACACACACACACGGACTCACAAATTTCCAGGTTTCTCATATACAATTCCGAGGTGGAACTGTAAGTTTATGTTTGTTTTGGCACTTTTTTCTTTTCTTTCCTTTCCTTTCATTCTCTCAAAATGTCCCCCTTTATTTTTCTCCATTTTTTCCACTCAACTTTGTTAGAATTAACTGCCTCCTTTTCTTCCTGCCGCCTCGAGCTTTGCGCTGCCCCCCTTTTCTTCCCCTTTCGTCTTCTTCCTCCATCCTTCTTCCTTTGTCATCCACCTCTATCGTTTCTTTTCCTCCCGCTTCCTTCATCCTTCGCGTTCTCCCAGCAGCGTTCTCGTTCTCCCTTTCCCCCTTTTCCTTACCCTTTCCGCCCTTGCCTTTTTCGCTTTCCTTCCTTCCCTTTGCACCTCCACTACCCCCTCCCCTTCTTCCCTTAGATATTCCCTCCTTATTCCCCTTCCCCTTCTCTCTTCTTCATTTTCCTCCCCTCCTCTTTCCATTCATCTCCCCTTACCCCTTTCCTTATTTCCACTCCTCTCTCTACTACCCTTTCCTACCTCCTCCACCCCCTTCCCTTCCCTTTCTCATCCCCTCCTACCCTTTTCCGACCTCCTCTTCTACCCCTATCCTACTTCCCCTTCCCCATCCTCTCCCCTCCCCACCGCCCTCCTTCCTTCCTCTCCCTCAACACCTCCTCCCTTCCCCTTCCCCATATCCCACCGTGGGAAAGGGGGGAGACAGAAGGGCAAATTGACCCAATGAAGAGAAGAAAAGGGAGAGAGAGAGAGAGAGAGAGAGAGAGAGAGAGAGAGAGAGAGAGAGAGAGAGAGAGAGAGAGAGAGAGAGAGAGAGAGAGAGAGAGAGAGAAGAGAGAGAGAGAGAAGAGGGAGAGAGAGAGAGAGAGATAAAAAGAAAACGAGAGCAGAGATATTCACTCAAAATATGCACGTTTAAACGCAAAAGGTAGTTCACAGTCCTAAATCTCGTCTTGCAACACCCAAACACGCAGCAACTTCGAGAAATTTATTTCAGAAAAAAACCTCCGAACTACTTTTTTCCTATAAATTTACCCCCATTCTCTTATTTTTTGTTCAACTCGCAAAACACGCAAAAAAGGAAGGAGGCAACCGCGTAGAAATCTTGTTGACAAACAACTTTCCTATTTCTTTATTTTTCTTTACAGTCTGAAAAACAATTTGTTCCACAAACGTACCCGCGCGCGCACTCGAGCAGACCCCCTGCCCACCCACACACACACGCGCGCGCGCGCGCAGGCGAGAAAATATCTGATACGAGGAACAACCTTCACTGACTCGCTATAACCAGTGTGTCGTAAGCGGACGAAATCCACTTTACAAATGACAACTCAATTCTCGACTCTAATTCTCTTTCATTTTTATTTTCCCCATTCACTCATTCGCTGCCACCTGTATATGTCTGTCCCGGTCTCCAACTTTCCTTCCGTCTGTCTGTGTGTCTATGTGTCTGTCTCTGTCTCTCTCTTTTTTTTCTCCCACTTTTTTCTTCCTTTCCCCCTTCTTTATCCAGCTCTCTTCTCTTCTCCTTCTTCCTTTCTCTTCGCCCCCCACACACCCCTCCTCATCCTTCCCGCAAACACCAAATCACTGCCTCCTCACCCCCCCCCCCACCTACCCAGCCCTACACGTCCTAAAATGATTTTCCATCATGTACACGAGCCCGAGGGAGTCCAAATGTCTCCCCTCATCCCAGTCCCCTTTCCCTTCCCCTCTCTCCCAAGCCCTCACCCCACTCGCTCTCCTCTACCTTCATCCCACTTCCCTCTGCCTCCTTCTCCCCCCCTCCCAGGCTCGCCTACTCCCTTCCTTCTGCCTTCCCCTCCCCCCAGCCTCACCATTCTCCCCCAGGCCTCACCATTCCCTCTCCCCAGGCCCTCACCATTCCCCTCTCCCCCAGCCTCCCCCCACTCCTCTCTCCCTTCTGCCTTCCCCTCTCTTCCAGGTTCTCCCCCTCCTCCGCTCTCCCTTCCCCTCCTCCCGAGCCCTCACCTCCCTCCCTCCGCCTTCCTCTCCCTCCCAGGTTCCCCCACCCCCTCTCCGCTCCCCTCACCCCCCTCCTCAACCCATTGACATGGCCGTAAGATCAGAGGCAACGTGGAAGAACAAGGCATTTCCCATTTTCTTAACTTTCTTCTCCCTCAAGTCTCGTTTTCTTTCTCCCTGGATTTCGCTTTTTAGTGTTATTACTCTGTGTTTTTTTCGTATTGCTTCTTTTTTTCTTTTCTTTTCACTTCTCTCTTACTTCTTCAAAGATTTTAGATTCTATTTATATATAAAAAATGTTATGTTCTAGAATTTACTTTATGATAAGCCCATTAAAAATTGTATAACTATCACTGTCATCATCATCAGCATCATCACAACAGTCACTAATATTCTGAACATTATCACTGTCCTTGTTATCAGTAGTTCCTATATTGCCATCGGTGGACTTATCACCATTTACTCATCCCACTATTTCGAGGCCTATTTCTTTAGCTTTCGTATTACCATCAATGTTGGTGTCCAAAGAATTATTTTCTCTGTTACCTGTTATTCTCCTCCTTCCTCTCCTTCCCTTTCTCTTCAACCTTCTCCCTCCCTCCCTCTCTCTCTCTTCTTTACTCCCTCCCCTCTCCTATCTTCCTCTCTATCTGTCCGTCTCTTTCTTTTCATCTTTCTCTTTCTCTCCTCACATCTCTCACACAACTAATCATCACATTCATTCTTATTCTCATTTTCATTCTCAGCGAATAAAAAAAAAGTGTACTGCTTTACATTCCTGTGCACACCCATCGGGGGCAGAGAGTGGAATGGGGGGGGGGGGTAGGAGAGAGAGAGAGAGAGAGAGAGAGAGAGAGAGAGAGAGAGAGAGAGAGAGAGAGAGAGAGAGAGAGAGAGAGAGAGAGAGAGAGAGAGAGAGAGAGAGAGAGAGAGAGAGAGAGAGGAGAGAGAGAGGGAGGAGGAGAAGGAGAGAGTGAGGGAGAGAGGAAGAGATGGACAGAGGGAAAGATGGAGGGAAGGAGGGAAGGAAGGAGAGAGGAAGGGACGGATGGAGGGAAAGTGAGATAGATGGATGGAGGGGAAGGAGGGCGGGTGGATAGGTGGGAGGGGAGGGAAGAGAAGGGAAGGGAAAAGAAAAGGAGGAGGGAAGACATTATTGGAAAACGCTTAACCCATGTTCGTAAGAGACGGCCGCGCGGAGGAGGGGCGAGATGGATGGAAGGAGAAAGGGACTTCTTTTAGTAACGAGGATATAAAGGGTAAATGTGATAAAGACGAGAAGAGCAAAGGTAAGAGGAGAATATACTGCAGGAATGTTGGAGTAGGTCGGAACACTTTTAAAAATACAAATACATCCACACACATACTGGCACAATCACACACACACACGCGCGCGCACTACTGTTATTACTAGAATAACAAGAATAAGTATAAATGGAGAGGATGAAAATAGGCTAAATAGAATTCAAGTAATAAAAATTCGAAGTACCGAACCAAAACCAAACTAGCACAACGAACAAACAAAATCAACCTAACTCCACTCAAAAAAAAAAAAAAAAAAAAAAAAAGACAAAAGAAAAAGAAAACCACACACACACAAAAATCCAAACCCCGAAAAATCTCCCGCCAAAAGATCCACGGTGACGGCAACGGGTTAAGACTCGGAGGTTATTTTCACCGGGTCTTTACGTCTCCCGGTCGGCTCCTCTCGGGCCTCATGCCGGGCCAGGAATAATATCCCGGAGCTAATGGAACGAAAGATGAGGGCCGGCGGCGGGAGTTCGCGCTCTCGCCTTCTGGTTTTTTATATGCTGCTTTCTTGCTCGTAGGTGTCTTTCTGTCTGGGCCTGTCTACCTACGCACTTTCTTTTTTGTCTGTCTGTATGTGTAATTATACACATAACCGCACATATATGCAATATATATTCAGATGAAAGTATACGTAGTTACATATGTATGAATGTGTGTGTGTGTGTGTGTGTGTGTGTGTGTGTGTGTGTGTGTGTGTGTGTGTGTGTGTGTGTGTGTGTGTGTGTGTGTGTGTGTGTGTGTGTGTGTGTGTGTGTGTGTGTGTGTAATTTTATGTATGAATGTGTTCATTCTTTTCAGCATTTATATCTACCGGTATTCACTGATCATCATCTCATTCTCATTTTCATTTTCCATTTTATCATTACTTTTTTAACTCGCGGCATGTTCCAGCGGACAAAAATTTGGAGGAAAATTAACTAAACAGATCAGGTATTTTCCCCTATTTTTTCATTTCGAAAGTCGATTACTTTGCATTGCTCCGTGACTAATGCAATTGACATCGTTGGAGGTAATCGGAAATGAGCTAATTCAACTGACCAATCAGCAGGCAGGAATCGGAATGAGATCGCTGAAATGATTCCACAGACCAATGGCAGAGCGAGAACTGAAATGACGTCATCGAGATACTTCGAACCAACCAATCATAATGCCAGAACTAAAGTGACATCATAAATGCATATCCACCGAGCCAACAAAACAAGCGCCAGAGAATGGGGTCAGGGAAATATTTCGACAGGCTGACCAAAGAGGAAAAATTAGGATACTTCTAACCAAACACAAGTCTAAAAATGGAATCACCGAAAATATTTTAGAATGACCAATCGAGAGAGAGGAAAAATCGGGGGCTGGGGTGTGGTGGGGACGTGGGCCCACCGAAGGAGGTGTCGG
>NW_020869876.1:0-7500 GCF_003789085.1 Penaeus vannamei
GGTTGAACCCGTTGCAAAAGCTTTTAGACGGAGATTGACTTGGTGGGTCTTTTGGAGGGCCTCTTGTATTATTTCCCTTGGTAAACCTGGGGGGACTATACCATCTGTGAGCCATACCTGAGAGAGTTACCACTCAAGTAAAGGTAATGCCTGGATCTTGGTCCATGTGATTCACAAGGCATACAACAGATACAACAGGTTAATGATACCTGTGTAGAATGTCATGTGTATGAAATTCCCTTCCTAGACACTCATCTTGATCACAATACTTATTTTTTATATACTATCCTCATTTTGTGCACTTTAAAATCCAAATCTAACAACCATGACTTACATCCAAAGTGATTGTGATCTTGCATCAGTAATGCTGACTTGATCTGGAGATGCTATGCTTCAGAAGCCAGCAAATTTAGCAATATACTTTATAGACTATTTTCTTTCCGTGAATCATGCTAGACTCACATTTTTCAGGTCAATGAATTGGGTGAACCGGGTCATGCTCATACTGCTCCTAAACTGGGCCACTAACACTTCTTTGCATTCCCTTGTTTAATATCTTTTGAATGCCCCTGGTCTGCTCATTTTCGGCTCCATGACTGATTAATCATTTCACAAAAAAATATGGATAGGGCTGGGAATATGACATCATGAAGAAATTTGATTGGGGTGACGGGAATAAATCTCCATGAGTGCACAAAGCTCTTGGAGGAAGATCTGACTCAGTGGGCTTTTAGGAAGAGGTTTTTGTATCATTTCCACTGGTAAAAAAAGGTGGAATGTACCATCTATGAGCCATGGCTAGAAGAACACCAGCTTCAGAGAGGACATTATTTCCATGCACAGTATCCTATTCCTGCCCAATCTGACCAGTGGTTCAGGGTGTGTTAAAGAAATCCATGTAAAGCAAATGAAAGAAAAAAAGAAAAGACAAATAACAACATAGAGATGAGATGGAGTCTGTCCAAGGAAAACATTTTATTTCCATCTTGATACATTTTATCAAATGACAAATAACCCTTAAAAAATGTAAGAGGGGAAAAAATACTAATGCAGAAAAAAAGAAAATAACATTGTAAAGGGGAGGCCCGGATTCTAGAAACCACACAAGAGTGTTCATGTGGGCCAAGCTTACAAGCCATGCACCCAGGAGAGTTGCCTCTACAGTAATCCTAATGCCTGGACCTTGCTCCATGTGCAGGCAGCAAGGTACCAAGATTCAATGGATTAAGTATGCATTACTTTACTTTAGTGATCATTACTCTATATAGTAATTGGTCAGTATTGCCTTCCTTACCCTACATTGTTTTACTATACATTCCTCAGTTCAGTCTTTTCTTTCATTGTACTTGATCCTGTGGTTTTACTGGCTACCATGTTCTTTTTCCCTCCCCAGATTTTTTATCCAACCTCAACGGAAAATAAAAAAAGGTATACAAGAGAAGAACAAATCTATTTTTCTGTCTAAAAGGTCTGGATTTTTTCTGTCTAAGAGGTCTGGAGCATGGATTCCCATTCTGTCACACAAACTCTGCCCACTAATGTTACCTTCAGATTTGATATTCAGCTTTCCTTATCCTGCAACAGTGGGGCAGTAGAGGAAGGTAATTTTTCATCTCTCATATGATTCATCATCATTATTAAAATCATCATTATCATTAAAATCATTATTACCACCACTTTAGCATAGTCATAATTTTTACTGCAGTTTATCAATCAATACAGGAAACAATCTTTAGCATTGCTAATGTTAATCATAATCAATGCTATCTTCAATAGAAACGTATTGCTATTGTTTTTTCTTGCCATCAACTCATTTTCAACATCAAAGTCACCAATATCATTTAATTCTAGTATAAAGAACAATATTAAATAAATTTTGTAATGCATTATTATTGCTTTCATCATTTGCACTTTACTCACTTTATCTCCATCATTAATATAATGAACTAATATTATTATCCATCTCCATCATTAATATAATGATGAAGATCATTCTCATTGTCTACAACAACCAATATACCAAACCACTTCCTTTTCGTCCTTTTCTTCTCCACTTATGGCATATGTGCTGCAGAGTGACAAGAGAAAAAGCAAAGGGATGTCTGAGATACAGTACCTGCATTCCTACCAATCTGACTCCTAACGTGATTGTGGTTGTGTTAGCCGCCTTGGCAGTTTGACTTTTGCGTTTGCTTTCCGGAGCATCATCCCCATATTGTCTTGTCCCCATCTTCAGATCAAGAACACATGGATATCTGAACTTGAAGGTGAGGTTCTCGAGCATTATACATTCTGAAATAGGAAAGTATAGTAAAATGAATATACAATGCAACTATATATATTAAATATGTGATATATTATTCAAACTTCCAGGACACCCAGGGAGTAAGTTCATTATTAAAAAAAGGTAAATAATAATAAAATAATAGCAGTGACAATAATGATAATAACAATAATAAGTACATAACTCATATCACAAATAGTGATGCAATGTGCTATCACCCAATAAAACACTTGTCTTTCCTTCTCTCAAGGAAGCCTAAAATAAAAATCTATTTTATTATAAAATTGGTGAAAATATATGCAAAAGCATGTGTTACATATACAGCAAGTAAAAGCCTGCATTACCAGCATTCTCCTCAAAAATTAAATAAATAAAATGAAAAAAAAAAAAAAAAATAATAATCAAAAATAAATATATAAATAAATAAAAGCTAAATTACCAAATACTACAGATATTACAAGACACAGCTTAAAGGAAAGAAAAACAAAAGAGAAATGAAGAAAAGAGAAGAGAAAAAAAAGAAAAGAAAAGAATAATACAGAAGAACTGAGAAAAGAATAGAAGAGAAGAGAAAGGAATAAAAAAGAAGAGAAGAGAAAAGAAAAGAAAAAAAAAGAAGAAAGAAAATAAAGTGAAGGACCATGAGGAACACAAACATCAGTATATGTGTGTGTGTGTGTGTGTGTGTGTGTGTGTGTGTGTGTGTGTGTGTGTGTGTTGTGTGTGTGTGTGTGTGTGTGTGTGTGTGTGTGTGTGTGTACGTGTGTGTGTGTACGTGTGTGTGTGTACGTGTGTGTGTGTACGTGTGTGTGTGTACGTGTGTGTGTGTACATGTGTGTGTACGTGTGTGTGTGTGTGTGTGTGTGTGTACGTGTGTGTGTGTACGTGTGTGTGTGTACGTGTGTGTGTGTACGTGTGTGTGTGTACGTGTGTGTGTGTACGTGTGTGTGTGTGTGTGTGTGTGCGTGTGTGTGTGGGTGCGTATGCATGTGCATGTGCGTGTTTACAAAAACTAACAACATATGACAACCTGTACTCACCTACAACATTAGAAGAATCAGACTTTTGTTTCAGTTTGTGCAGTGTTGTCTGGTGGCACTGCTGTAGCCAAGGATTGTGTGTGTCTGGATGAGTAAGAGATGATATATTCTCATCTGCTGAAGTTCTAGTGTTTGTGGCTGCACTGCAGGCACTATTGGGTGATGTTGGTGGGGTGACTGGGTGTTCATCTTCTTCATCACTCTCTAGTTCAACACTACTGGAACTAATGCGCCTGAGACATCTTCTGAAAAGAATGTACATGAAAGTTATCAAGTTCACAGAATGAACAATAAAATGTATTGAGAGATGTTACACAAAGACATAAAAGGAGCACAATAAAATCAAAGAACATGCATATTCAATCTTCTTGTTCAAGATTTTTCCAATATTTCCTCTTGCATTCATATCTACATATCACAACTGACATTCTTAAAAAATGGAACATGCTTGTGTTATCAGTAAATGAGGTGGAGTTTGCAATGTCATCCACAGGGGAAAGTGTGGGCTTCTCCACATGTACTGCTTATGGCATTAACCCATTTACGAAGGGTGTCGCATATATGTGATGCCCAGAAAAATAAACACTGTTGGACGTCCCGCCAGTGTGACATTGGATTGGAGCTTGTGCTCCGATTCCGTCGAGGGCCACAGCTGGTGCTCGGGCAGATTCCAGACCAGCCCTGTGCACAGATTTTGTAGCCGCCCAGAAAATATTATTTTCAGCTTCAAAATACACCCGCGTTAGTAGTTTAATGGATTCAAGATTCAACATCACAAACATGAGAAAGATTGACAACTCTACAATTAGTGTGCCTCACATTGCCCCACTTTTAACTTATCATAATGCCACTTATTGAAAAGCACAGTTACGAAACAAAAAACATAGTGATATTGTTTATATATATGCAACAATTATTTACATTATCTTTTACAAAAGACATGCACATATGCATGCATGTATGTATGCGCCCGAGCGCGCGTGTACACACACACACACTCACACTCACACTCACACTCACTCTCTCTCTCTCTCTTAACCCAAAACCATTGCTGATGACATGTACGTACATGCAATGCCCACCGAGTTTAGTTTGTCATTTGTCTTTACAAATAAAAGGCTCCACAAGTACTTAGTCATCAATAAGCTATTTACTAGTACTACCTATCTCATATGTCTCTCTTTTTTCTTGACTGTCAGAAAAATATTTTTTTTATATTACTGGTAGTAATATCCAAAACATCATAATAATTATATGATTTATAGTAATAACAATAATTATAATATCAGCAGCAACATTTACAGCATTAGTAAGAGGAAAAAACAAAATCCTGGAAACTCAAAGAAAATTGGAATCAGGGGAGTTCACATGGTCAACAAATTGACTACTTGGTGGCTAAACTATCTATGTGTAGAGACATTTCACAAAACAATACTAAAATGAACACTAAATTTTCCTAGCGACACTGGGTTAATATTATATATATATATATATATATATATATATATATATATATAATATAATATATATATATATATATATATATATATATATGTGTGTGTGTGTGTGTGTGTGTGTGTGTATAAAATACTAGTAAATACGTTTACTGATCAACCCGGTAAATGTTTCTCATGTCACAAGACATGCTTGCATTGGGTATGCCCAGAGGTTTCTCACATCACGATGTTTTACATATATATGTTTTTTGCGCTAATTATTTGCTTTGTATGGGCAGTATTTAGTTTCCTTGGAGTCTCTGGCATGTTCTCCTAAAAGGTGCAAGAATTCTGGGTGCTCTCCTGCCACCAGAACTGTCCTTATACTCATGGCAGATAGACGCCATCGATCCCTAGATATAACTAGCATTTATTCATTGCTTTCATGCAAAGATGATAGAGAATTTATTGATAAGGAGGACTCTGATAGTAACTACCCCCTAGATGATAGCAGTAAAGATATGGATTATGTATTTAGCCAAGGTTATTCCAAGAGCGAGGAAAGCAATGATGATGAGCATGAGGGGCCCTCTGCCACCACCTTGCCAGCTCCACACACTGTAGCTGCTGCTGCATCATCTCCTTCATCTACATGGTTACAACTAATGGTCGCATGTAAAATATGCTGGAAGACAGCATAGGACGCACATCAGAAGCGAAGGGAGAAGACGTGGCACAGAGGGGGTGGAAGTATCAGTCTGGTATGCTGATCCCTTTTAAGGTTTTATTTGTGTTTCTTGGTTGATTTTGGGTTGTTTGGGCTAAGGAAAAAAAAAAAAAAAAAAAAAAAAAATTGCTACCTCTGGGGTTACCCTATACGTAAACTAATGTAACACTTAACAGGTTAAGGCGATCATCTGTTTTATTTTTCATTTTTATCTTTTTATTATTTTTTTTCTTTCTATCTTTATTTTCTTTTCATTTCTTTGATTCAATTCTTTTTTTTTTTTTAATCGCCTGAACAGTTTTTGAATTATTGTCAAAAAGAAGAAGAAGAAGAAGAAGAAGAAGAAGAAGAAGAAGAAGAAGAAGAAGAAGAAGAAGAAGAAGAAGAAGAAGAAGAAGAAGAAGAAGAAAAAAAAAAAGTTCCCACTTTGAAAATTGGCAATTTTTCAGAAATCATATCCGATCTAGAAAAAATAGACAGGCATTCTGATGTGATTTTTGAGCAGATTCATTCTAAATCTCTTGCTTGTTGCAAGCATTTTTTTTCAATTTTGACTTTCTTTTTTATTGTGAATTTTTTAAGTAACCAACTATTACAAAAATCAAGTGTGATTTTTTATATATATACGCCTTTTTTACAAGAAGTACACACAAAAATCGCAAAAACTAAATGCAACAAGCACTAGATTTTTCATTTAGCAACAAAATGAGCCATAAAATATTTACTTTAGACTAAAATTGGATTTTCTTGAATTTCTGAAGACTACAAACGTGGAGGGGGAGGTTTGCATTTTCAAAATATTTTGCTCATAGATCAAACTAACTATATATGATGAAAACATAAAGAATATAAAAGATTCCATATGAACAGTGTATCCTATCTATTTATTTGTATGAAAATAATTTATAATTGTTTTTTGGAGGCCTGCCAGATTTTTAAAATTATTCCGAGAAAGTGAAGGTTACCTTGTGTCTCATCTTACATGACATTCAACAAGCTTTCAGAAAATAATTTCATTTTTTTATTACACTCACTCACTCACTCACTCACTCACTCACTCACTCACTCTGTCTCTCTCTCTCTCTCTCTCTCTCTCTCTCTCTCTCTCTCTCTCTCTCTCTAAAACAGGCATGTATCTTATACTATTTTGTTATTTGTCATATTCTATCTTTCTCGTAAAATTAATTTTTCTGCAATACAATTTGTGCGGATGGTCAAGGCAGGTAGGAATGGGAACCTGAGCATAGAATAAGCATCCTCCCAACAGCCTGTGCTCTTCCAATCATGGCTCATGGATTGTACATTCCACACTTGTTTATCAATGGAAATAATGCAAAAACACCTTAAATGCCCACTGAGTCTAATCACCCTTCTCATGAGAGCAAGTTCCCATCACCTTGGAGCCCAGCCAAATTTTTCCTTGACCCATCCTTCAAGCCAAATTTTTTCATGACATGATGGTTATAGCATCCAGATTATTAGGGTTAACTTATTGGATCTGGGTGATGGGGCTTTCCTATCATAAGAAAAAAAAATTGCCTGAGGGGCAGATGACAAGAACATATTGTCACTGAAAAATTTGGCTGAGGACAGATGACAGTGCCTCATCATGAGTGCAAATAGCTTTTGGAAGATTAGACTCAGTGGACCCTTAGGAAAGAGCTCCTGTATTATTTCCAAATGTAGATGACGGCAAAGAGCTGAACCAGGGAGGACAATATTTCCTGTCTGCCATGACCAGTAGCACATGGTGTGTTGTAGAAAAGTCAATAATATGATAATAAATACAGATAACAAAGATTTAATTAATGTCATTGCAGAGTTGTAATATTGAGTCTGTTCAATGAAAACCATCTATTACTATCTTGATACAGCAAAGTATATGATAGATAGATTTTAAAAAATGGTAAAACAGCAAAAAACGTTTCGGCAGAAAATGAGAAAGACGAGACAAGGAATCTTGATATTGCACATGAGTGTTTGTGTGGGCTGGACCTACAAGCCACACACCCA
>NW_020869876.1:20000-35000 GCF_003789085.1 Penaeus vannamei
CCAGAACGTACCTAAGAGTTCAAATTAAAACCTCAAGACCGTCGAGGAGCTCGGAACTTTCCTAGCATTCTCTGGTGAATATGGCGATCTCGCTGGCCAATCAGCGTCGAGCTCATTTCATGTACACGTACAATCGTTTTTAAAAACTTCGCCCAATTAATTTTCTAGGACATATATTCTCTTTATATTAATAAACATAACATACATCAATTCATGCATACTCTTATAGTAGCACATTAATTTTATTTTTGTAATTTTTTGACATATTACGATAGACTTGGAATTTAGTGTTTACAGTTCCAGCTGATAGAAACGTGTGTGTCGACCAGCCGTCATTGGTGTGTGTCGACCACGACGTCACAACCTAGGAAGCAAAATCAAGGTTGGCAGCTGAGACACAGCGCACCCAAGTTAGTTAGCCTTGTGTTCTCGTAAAGATCTGATAGTCCATGCGAGTACCGGAGAGGTGGGTATCGTGAGACCACCGAGTAAACGTTTATGCTGAATATGATGTTTCTGAAATAACGCTGAACTGACGTATTCAGGACACATATTGCTCGTGTCTGAATGGATATTAGTAACATGAACATTGATGGTGTTACAAGTATTTTCTCTTATTATTGGAAATTAGACCCATCTTAGTTAAAGAACATTAAATTATGTGATTGTGTTTTATTAGTCAAAAATAAACGTACTTGACGGTGATTTTACATGTGCATATTATAAAAATAATATGATGACGAGACAGTGACCTCTGAACTTCCTATACGAGAAAAGGACTTGTAAAAAGCCAGCGTTAAGCTGTATCAAAGCCAAGCCTTAAAGGAATGATAGCCTGCCCAGATGTCTGCTGTTGCATTGGACTGGCAGCATCGATGGAGGCCTAAGCTGCAAGACCTCTGTCTTCGCCTACATAGCCCTCCCCAACTACCTTCCGCTTATGTGCTGGACTCTTTGAGACATTCAGTCGAACTGATTCCAGGTGTCATTCAGAGTACATATTATTCGACGCCACTCCTGTCCTCGTTCCCTCTCCCATCTCATAAGACAGCTACTACTAACAGCGCTTACTTGACTCCAACGTCGCTCATTCCGCCTCGCACGTTTGTGTCGCCGCTTCGTGTCCATAACCCTTTAGTGGTCAAAGAGAGGGACACCCTTCCTTGCAAGTCCCCCTCCCCCTGTCCAGTCTTAGTTCCGAGAATGCATGCCCAGACTACTTCCGGCAACCTCGCCGTCAGTACCATTGAGGACATCGTTCAGCCACGGAAACTCTCATTCCTTCCCCCTGAATCCGCCGCTACCCTCAGCCGGAGTGAAATATCAGCTTCTTTCCATACCCCCAACACCACCACAGTTACCACCACCGTTTCGTCACAGGCAGGAGAACTAACCAAACTGTGCAGCAAAAGTGCGACTGCCACACCGATGGCAAACCCTTGTGTCAGCTCTGTCACGAACGGAAATTCAACCCTTCAGGACGACCACACCAGGAACTGCAAGCACTTTGCCAAGAGCGGAGGACCCCGGGGATGCGCGGGGGCGAAGAACAAAATTGGAGGGTCCGTGTGCTGCCCTAGACGGCGTCTCACCGATGATGAAGGCTACATCCGGAGAGCAGCGTGCATATGTGTCAACAAGGAGGAAACAAAGGTATTTGCAGTATTGGTCCTTGAAGTCCTTGATTTTAGGCATTAGATTCATAATTGTACACGTGCTGCTATCTAAACAAATATATATTTTTTTAATATTTAGTACAGAAAAACATTGTATGTTTTTATTATTGCATTTATGAAGTCAAGGGTAACATGTGTACGGCCACTGAATCGCAGTATCTTGTGCGGTATTGTACATTGCAATTTTAGGTTGAACCGCATTGCATCCGCTCAGGCCAAACCCGGATATCATATATGGACAGCATGATCGTAATAAACACAACATACAAATGCGTTCCACCGTGTTAAGTGGTTCCGTCGGGGCGTGACCCTGCCTCAGGTGCGCATTAAAAGCTTGCCAGTGGTCACTAAGGCCTCACATGACCTTGATGGAACCGTTTACGCCGAAAGTCAGCCTTTAGGTCGAGCCACTAACTCGTGAACAGTTATACCCTCGCCCATCGTGCAAATGCTGGAGGTACAGGGCGTGTGCTTCTTGACTTGTAGGGACGGGAGGCGACGGGGCCCTTTGTCCTCAGGGTGAATGTTGTGTGTCAGGGCTGCATGTAGCTAAGGGGATGGCGGTGGCTCTATTGATGCTGGAAATACTAGGGAAATATTACAATTGGACGTTTTTTTACAAAACGAGTAATGTAACTTATATGAGAGATTTATTTAGAACCCAATAAAAGGTTTATATATAGTAGGGACGTACGTATATATATATAGCTATATTATGATATTATATAAGCTTATTATATGACTATAGTATAAAAAGACGTGGTACATTGTATAATAGGAAAGTATATATATAATTATCATTTCAGCTATATATATATATAATCATCTATATATAACACACACACACCACACACACAACACAAACACACACAACACACACCAACACCATCACAGTATATATTATATATATATTAATATATTATTATATATTACTGCGCATAAAATTAAATATAATTTATATTTTTATATTATAAATATATATATGAATATATATAATTGATATTACTATATATATATTATATATAGCGTGTGTGTGTGGATGTGTGTGAATGGATTATATATACTACTTATATATATATATATATATATAATATATATATATATACAATATATATATCTATACATATATCATATACATATATACATTATAGGATAATGTCATATAATTTTACACACGCGCAAACACACACACATCACACACGACCAATAACGACAACACAACACACACACACCAAATATACTTATATATATATATATATATATATATAATCCTAATATATTTGATCTTATATATCAGATAGGTATATTATTATATATATATATTATAAGTTTATAATTATATACTGTTATAATATATTATATATATTGCGTGTGGTGCGTGTGACTTGTGTGTGTAAGTGCATGTATATTTAATATATAATAGTATATATTATATAATATATATATATATATAGTATACATTAATTATTACATATAGATATACATAATTTACAGTATAAGCTATGCTTATATATTTACCCATCGGCAAACCACAACACACTACACACACGAAAACATATATATGTATAGCCTATATAATTTGTGTGTGTGTGATATAACATATTATATGTATATATATATATATTTATGTATATTAATATGATTATACATATGATACAATTGTTATATCTATATATTTATGTATATTGTAACGTATATATACTATATATTATATATATATATATATAGTAATATATATATATATGTGGTGTGTGTGTGTGTGGTGTGGTGTTGTGTGTGTATGTGATGCCTGTGTGATGTGTCTGTGTGTGTGTGTGTGTGTGTTGTGTGGTGTGTGTGTTTTGTGTGTGTGATGTACGTATGTACTTATATATATATAATATATTATATATTATTATATATATATATAATTATATTTATATTACATATATTATATATTATATATAATATATATATTATATAATATATATATATATTAATATTATATATAAAATGAGAGAGAAGAGAGAGAGAGAGAGAGAGAGAGGGAGAGAAGAGAGAGAGAGAGAGGAGAGGAGAGAGAGAGGTCGCAGAAGGAGAGAGAGAGAGAGAGACGAGATGAGCAAGAAAGAAGAGGGATAAGGAGAGAGAGGACGATAAGAGACCAGAAGAGAGACGAGGGAGAAGAGGAGGTGTGAGGAGAGAGAGAGAGGAGAGAGGATGAGAGGAGAGAGGAGAGAGAGAGAGAGCAAAGCAAATAGATAGAGAAGATGAGGAGAGAGAGAGAGGGAGAGAGAGTGGAGAGACGAGAGAGAGAGAGGAGCAGGAGAGATGAGAGACGAGGGTGATGAGAGGGAGAGAGAGCAGGCAAGCAATCCAAGGAAGAGAGAAAGACGAGAGAGAGTTGAAGGAGATCATGAGAGAGAGGAGAGGAGAGAGACAGGAAGGGAAGAGAAGAAGCACATGCTCAGTTCTGATGAGAGAGATGGAGAGTTACATACTGGATACGATTGAGCAATAGGAAAAGAAAGAGAGAGAGGAGAGGAGAAGAGAGGAGTGAGAAAGATGGAGGAGAGAGAGAGAGAGGAGAGAGAGAGGAGAGAGAATGGAGAGGGGAACGCGCCGCAAGCCTAAATAGTAAAGAAAGACGAGAGAGGAGGAAGACGCGAGAGAGGAGAGAGAGAGGGAGAGAGGAGGAGAGGAGCAGATGAGAGAGGAGCAAGGGAGAGAGAGAGAGACGACGAGAGAGGGGCCCGAGAGAGAGAGACAAGATGATGAGGGAGAAGAGAGAGAGAGAGAGAAGAGACATAGAAAGAGAGAGAGTCTGAGAGAGAGAAAGAGAGCGATGGATAAACTAAGGGAGAGAGAGAACACGCACTAGCGAGAGTAACATTTTCAACAGAGCAGAGAAAGAAGGACACAGCGGCCGCGAAGTGGAGTGTCGCACGAGGAGCCTCAACGGGGATCGTACAAAATAATGATTAACATTCCGGGAAAGGTGAAAGTTCACAATTAATACATAAACGTTTCTTGGCTCGCTTATTTTTCTGCGACTAGCTTTTAATTTCGAGTTTGAGTCGCATTTGTGAATTTAAAAGTATATTATAGAAGAGGTATGAATGAGACTGGATATCTTCACAATAAGAAGATGTAGATATCCAGTCTCATTCATACCTTTTTCTACATTTGTCAACATGGATACGTTTCAATTTAAAGTATCTATTTCGGAAATAAACAGAGCCACAGATCCCCAATCAGTATGCCAGGACGGTGCATTACAGTTTCTACTAAGAACTACTATGTCGAAGGTAAATGCCAGTGGATGCATATTTGAGCGTTCTGTAACGTGTATGGATACATATATCTATGCATACACGCATGTGTGCATATGTATATGTATTCATACATGCAGAAGTACAATACGTACATGTATATATATATGTGTGGTGTATGTTATGTATGTATGTATGTATATTTTATATTATAATATATATATATATGTATATATATATATTATTATTTGTTGTGTGTGTGTGGTGTGTGTGTGTGTTGTGTTGTGTCTGTGTGTGTTGTGTATATATATATCTATATATATACATACATACTACTTATATATACATATATATAATTTATATATATATACATATATTATTATATTATACATACATACATAATTATATATATACATATATATATACAATATATACATACATAACACACAACCACACACACACAACCACACACACACACACACACAACACACAACATATATTATATATATATATATTATATATATATATATATATATTATATTACTATATACATATTATATATATGTATATTATTTTATTCTATTATTTATATATATATAGATTTATATAATATATATATATATATAGATAGAGAGAGAGAGAGAGAGAGAGGGAGAGAGAGAGAGAGTGTGTATGGCTGCGTGCATGTCGTCTAAACGGGTGTGATTGCAATCTGCCATTGAGATAATTACGAACGCAACACATAGCTTTGCTAGCATGAAAACTCGTGTACCATGAAATAGCACACACTTCTTCGTTGTTTGAACAGACATTTTCTCCTCCATAACGTCAACAAACGCAGAGGACGAAGGTCATTAGGGTAGTAGCGAATGGGGAAAATGACCCTCCTGACCTTGAAGGAAAGATAAAACCGTGCCCTTCTCTTTCTCCCGCACGCTAACGCAAACTATCACACACGAACCCCAACACTGATAGCCGGATCTATTATAAACCTCCATAACAGTCACTTTACAATTACGCTCATACATCTTGCGAAATGGATAACGCACTTTAAGCAGAGGGCGTTCTCGCTTGATTGATGGCCGTCCCCGCTCGCGCCTTTGGCCTCAGGGAGTGAAAGGCATAACTGACAAAAGAGACGGTCACCCGCTGGCCGGGAACCTCAGACTATCCTTCCTCGCCTGCTTGCGCTCCGAGAAGAGGATCGCGATGTCCTCACCTGCAGTCCTGCAGCCGAAAGATTCCTCCGTATCTCGGAAGGTTTCCATAAAAGGTCACGGGGCATAGATCGTCACTCTCAGACGATGGTTCGACTGAAAGTTCATGATAAAGGAGGTCAAAATAGCCCCATTCCTCTCCACCATATTCGTAGGAAACGGGAAGTGAAGGTCAGACAAGTGGGCACGAGGTGAAGGGGGGCAAAGAACAACAGGAAGACATCTGCACGAGATCTTCCTTGGGGATTTTTTTTTTCTTCTGACTTGTGTCCTAGATAGAATGATGAGAGATAGTGAGCGAGAGGGAAACAGAGACGCGTACAAAGACCGACCGACAGGCAGATAGGCAGAAAGAAGGAAGAAACAGAAAGAAAAACAAAGAGACTCCAGAGCCAGATATAGATATGTATTACTCGTTTTGATGAACTACAAGACAAAAGTGAAAGGGATAAGCGGAGGAGATCGAGGAAGGGAGAGATAAGACTCACGAACAACTACTCGCAGGAAAAACAAGACAAAAAAATAAGATTATGTAAGTAGTTTGCAAAGTTCAAACAAAGTTCCAAACCCCCATCATATTTCCGGGAACACCCCTTAGCATCAGAACACGCTACAAGGCTAAACTCCTTTCGTGGGAGCATCTTTCCTCTTATGCAACGCGACATAAGTAGTCACGTATCCTATCCTTGATTCCACTTTAATGTTGGCTTTTTAATGCACTTCCATTCCGTACTAGCACGTGTGCCGGAATCAGGTTTGGAATGACTGTTTTTTCACCTCAAGGTAAAAATTCGGTTAATCTCTTTGTACATGGCTATAATCATCTTCTCTCTACTCTTCTTCTCCTCCTGTCATGTCTGTCTTGTCTGTATGTCTCTCTTCATCCGGTACCACTACACAGACACACGCCACACACACGCCACACGCTTCACACACACGGGCACACGAACACACACACGAACACACACGACAACAACACACCAAACACACACACACACTACAACCACACACAACAACACACACAACACAACCACAACACACATAATTATATTTATATATCATATATTATAACTAATAATAGGATAGTATATGCATGCTATATTATACATAACCGCGAAATTTGATCCAATTTTCGATTATTATTCGTTGATAAGTTCAAAGTTCATTCTTAATGTGGTAATTGTTAATAAATTATGTACTTTACTATCTTTTTATTGTAGCACACACACACACACCACACACACACACAACAACACACACTTCACACACAACCACACCAATATTATATATATTAGATAATAATTATATATATAGTATATATTAATATACTTATATACTATCTATATTGTTATACTACCATATATATCTTAATTAAATATAATTATATATATATATTATATATGTAATATGATATATATAATAGGTGAAGTAGGAATATTATATGGTAGATGTAAGTAAATATAATAAAATAATATATAAAAATATAAGTATAATAATATATATATTATAATTTATACACACAACACACAATGTAGTGTACTGATTGATGTGTTTTGATATACATATATTACGTATGTGTGTGTGTTTGTACAAACCCAGCTTGAAACATGTCGACATCCTTACAGCACTTCGCAAGAAACAATTACGATTAATCAGATGGGAAATGACAAATAGACGTAAATTCATTGCAATGATTTACATACCAATATATAACATGAGAACAGGCACACACCAACGCAGATCACATATAATGTGTGTATATTAAACTGAATATATAAGAACTCATATAATCATTGAATATTCATTGGCATACTATATGAAATAAATAGATAAATATATGACACTATGTTACTATTATACTATAACTACTCTCTCCCGTCTCCCTCCTTCCCTAATACTCCTACTATATATATTTTATATGTAATGTGCTCTATATCCTGATATATAGATATATGTATGTATTATTGGTTTCTCATACAAATACAGACTCTCACTGCAGATACTCAATATATAATTAACTATATACTATAATGTATATCTATGTATAAAATAAGACTAATAAAATATACTAATCTATATAAATAATATATAAATAATATGTGAATATATAAACGACTTAATATGATATATAATACTTATATAGGACTCTATAATATATATATGTTATATATATATATATATATGTATTATTTATACTATATATACTATTATATCATATATATATATATTATATATACATACTATATTATGTATCTATACATATATTTGTATAGATAGATTTATATATATATATATAATATATATATATATATATTTATATATATTTGTATTACATAATATATATATATATATGTTAATATATATATATACATATATATATATATTCTATATAATAATATATAATTGAGATGTACTATATATTATGTGTGTGTGTGTGATGTGTGTGTGTTTGTGTTGCTATATTGTATATAATACTATATATTATATACCCTATATATTTTTTATATATATATTATTATATACTATATATTATAATTAACCTAATATATATGTGTGTGTGCTGTGGAATGTGTGCTGTGTGTGTGATTGTGAACGCTGCCTGTCGACGCTATGTAGTGTGTGTTGTGTGTATATATATATATACATCTATATACTATCAAGTATCGGTACTTCCTCCTCCCGCATACTCTCCATATATATCTACTATACAGGATATATTATACCTCATATAATATATATATATATAATGTCATGATATTATATTCTCATTATATATAGCCTATAATGTATGCTACTTTAATATATATAATTTATAGTAATTAATTATCTATATATATTATATATATAAATAGGTTATTTACTTATATATATGGTTATATATATTGTGCATGTTATATATAATTACATATATATATTATATATATTCATATATATATTATATATATGTGGTGCTGTGTGTGTGTGTGTGGTGTGTGCGTGAGCTCATACGAAATAGATACATGAAATAGAGAAAAAAACAGTCAAGATTAACCTTACCCTTCGCAGCGGTATTCAATCGGGATGTGTAATATCCGTAGATTTTGAACACAGCGATATTTCCTTCTTCCATATAACACTTAGTTGTTTTATTTACGTTTGTATTCACATATGATAATGATAACAATGATAATCATAATAGTTACAATGATAATCATAATGGGGTGATAGTGATATGATGATAAATGCAACAATATTTTTAGAGTGATAACAATATTATTGTTAAATTTATTATAATTTATGTTTTCTTTCGTATTACTGCTATTGCCGCAATCACTGGTGTTTTATGATTAAACCACCGCCACCGCCTATGTTATCATATTCTGTTTTCTGTCGTCATTTATCAATATTATCGTTACTTACGTGGCTGCGGCTGCTATTACCAGAGAAGTAAAGTTTTTCTCCTGCGATTTATTGGTTTATTTTGGTAATTTAGTTCGTTGTTGGTTTGTCAGCGGGATTACACTAAAAGCTACAGGTAGACTTTAGTGGAAATTTATGGTAGGGTTGGCCACGGCTCGGGGACCAGTTGATTAGATCTTGGTGGTGAACCGGATCCGCATCGGGACCAAGGATCAGATTCAAGGATCCACGGTAGGAAACGGACGCCAGAAGATTTTTTTTTTTTTTTTTGGGGGGGGGGGGGGAATTGTGGGTAACTTATTTATAATTTGATACTGTATTTGTGAATGTTATCGAATATGTGCGTTCTATTAGTGTTTTCTTGTAATTATTGTTATTATTATAGTATTTATCAATTTCGTTACTGTGCTATCAGTGTTGTTAATTCTGTAAGTTTTCATGGGTCGGTAATAAAAGAGTGTACGGAAGACATTCTTTAACTGCAACAATGCCGTACATGATCGGATTATCACTCTTAAATAATCTTTTACGATTATGTAGAGAATTAAAGGAAATCTGGGTTGGAGAAGGAGGGGAGCAATATCTTACTGTTCCCCTGGTCCCCTGATAAATGGGGCTCCCATACCCCTGTTAATTATGCTTAGATTTAAAGGTTGCTGTACAAGCTTAAGAAATATATATTTCCTTAAGTTTAAGAAAAAAAAATAGTTATCCTCTGGCTTATATATTTTTTCGTCAAACTACATAGGGGGCACCACAAGGGATCAACTTCCTGGAATTCCAAATCTCTTCTTACATCCTTGTATGCGAGCGAAGTCATCTGACCAGCGTTGCGAACATTAAGGACTCTGATTACTTGGCCTTATGATTACCTCTTTCCTTGAAGGTATCTAGTTACTTAACCTCGTGATTACCTCTTTCCTTGGATTCATGGTCTCTGTGCATTACACAATCACGCCTGGTACCTGTGTTGCAAAAACAGCGAGAAATAAAGGATGTGTTTTATATAAACTATCTTTTGGTTTGCAACAGCTGTAGGCAAAGGAAGGCATCCGTTTCATATTGTTTTATTGTGGAAAAATCTTTGAACATTGTGTCATAATTGCAGGAGTGAACGGAACATTCACAACACTGTTTTAACATGGACATAGGGAAAACTTTTGTCTTTTTTGGACACGCCAGTGCAGAACGTTCATATATCCAGATGGATACAGGTAACATGAATGGAGAAATTACTATTTCCAGACTTACTGAAAATAATGAACATGAGAGATAGTTTCGTAGAGCACTGAGTCCTAATTCTAAAAGTCTATGCAAGAGAATATATAATTTCTAAGACAAAGTACGTTATTGTGTCAGTCTATTAGTTGACGTAAACCCAATACATAATTGCCTACTTTGTTTATTGTATTTATTCTCCAGTCAGTAATGTAATGAGTAATCACATGTTTTTTTTTCACTAAAGGGGCCTATTCTAAAATAGTTTATATGTCTAAAGAGACTTGGGAAATTGAAATCACGAAGTTGAAACTCATTTTAAATCTTAGGAATGCACTTCCATCCTACGTGACAGCATTTTAATTATAAAGAATGTTAACTAAAGGGAACCATTGATAAGTTCTAGTAAAAAAAATTGAGTATCGGATATGAAACTAATAGGAATAATAGATCAATATGGTGTATTATTATAACCTGATCATGCCGTTGACTGACAAAGTGTAAGATTCATTAAAATGTAAACTGCGAAATTATCAATTCTCACGGAAATAACAGCAAAACCTGTATACATTAATTTAGAAAAATATTCCCGTGCTCAGACTTTATATACGGTAATTACCACCTTGAAACTCGCTTGTGCAAACAGGATCTAGTCGCGAAATTGCATAATCGTGAGAGAATCTTCAAACCCTCTTTTTTTATTTACTTATTTTAAGAAAAATGACAGATAAGCAGTTGAACAAGTGGGTGAATATGACTAAATAAAACCTTTTGATATTGAGTTGTGAGATCAGTGTTATCTCAGAAAACGTGGATTAGGATAAGGTTAATGAAAAGGTAAATGAGTAAGTCCGTGGAGAGATGCAGCTAATAATATCTTTTGATAGTATGCTTTGGAATGTCGTGAGGTTATTTATGAATAGTATCTCAGGCAGGTGAAAGAATTACAGGAACTTTTTATATATTTTAGATCAGTTGTGATATAGGCCTAGCCTTCAAAATATTTATATTTTTAACGGCTTCTCTTTCATCGTTCATGCGTTTCTTTGGAAGTAAGCAATTCCACTTATCATTTTTTATCTGTTTTCAAAATCTATTTGTAAAAATAAGATAAAGACATGTATAGTAACTTGGCTTCGGGTGTTTGCCAACGCAGCCTGGCTATTTTAAAACCTGGTATGTGCTTGTGGTTTTCCAATGTATACAGCCTTTATCCATATGATATAGATACTGCATCCTCTCTCTCTCGCGTATTTTAATCAAACAGTTTATATTGATCTTTAACGCCTTATCGATTTTCTTTTAGATTTGTTATTACGAACCACGATAATCTAGTATTGCTAAATTCTCTGGATGATATATGTCCTTATTCTGGAAAATACATGCATTTCCAATTTAATCGGAAAACTAGGGAGAGAAATTAAACATGTCTTGGCAAACGACAGCTTTGTGTTGTCGATCCGCATTGCCTTAGAGTCCGATTGATACAGTAAAGAACGCTCCAGTACCTCAGGCAAGGACAGACAGTTGGAAATTTCCACCAGATATCGATACGTGTGCCGGAACGAACGTCTCTCTCGGTGACTGCTTCCACTGTCCCGGGATCTGGAGATAGTGTCAGTTCTGTTTGGAATTTCATGGTTTATTAAGACAAAAATAGAAAAAAAATTAGCTTAGACAGATGCAAGCATGCACAAACAAATACAAATGTGAGTACGTGTGTGTGTGTGTGTGTGTATGTATATGAAATATAAGCTCTTTCTTTTAGTCACAGTACGTGAAGTTCCGTCACCATGATTTGTAAAATTATATATATAAATGTATATATATATATATATATATATATATATATAATATATATGTGTGTGTGTGTGTGTGTGTGTGTGTGTGTGTGTGTGTGTGTGTGTGTGTGTGTGTGTGTGTGTGGTGTGTGTGTGTGTGTGTGTGTGTGTGTGTGTGTGTGTGTGTGTGTGTGTGTGTGTGTGAAATTATAGATAGATAGATAGATATATGTATAATTTATATATATATATATATATGTATATATATATATATATAATATATATTATATATATACACAAATATACGTATATATATATGTGTGTGTGTGTGTGTGTGTGTGTGTGTGTGCGTGTGTGTGTGTGTGTGTGTGTGTGTGTGTGTGTTGTGCGTATATATATATATATATATATATTATATATATATATATATATATATATATATTATACATATGTATGTATATGTATAATATATATGTATATATCTATATATTAATACATATATATATATATATATATATATATATATATGTATATGTATATGTATTATGTATATATATATATATATATATATATATATATATATATATATATATATATATATATATATATGTATGTATGTATGTATGTATGCGTGTGCAATTGCATGTCTGTATTTATTATGTTAATAACAATGCAAAATAATACAGTGAGGCAGAACGATGTTCTTTAGCATCGAAGAAGATAAGACAGCATTTAGTCGTCGTATCCGTGGCACCCTGGCAGCTCACTCGGTGGGGTTAGAAACGAAACCTATTATACACATTAGCAACGGGCTTAAGGCGGGAGTGCATTGTACCTTCTTTATTTGTTATCTTTATGGTTGCCGTCGATGCTTGTAATTTCATTTTGTTTTGGTAATATTATTTCCATTATTATTTTGATTGCTGTCGATTTCAGTCATTTCATTTTCTTTTGGCAGTTTGTTAGCATTGTTATTATTATTGTTATCATTATTTGTTAGTTTATTTACTTATTTACATATTTAGCAATACTATTGTATTAATTTTACCATAATTATTTTACCACCAACACGATGACAACAACAGTACCGCCAACATTCTGAAAAAAACCGGGAGGCCCAGTTTTTAACCACTCGTACCGGGATGTAGACTCCATTTTCCCGTCTTCGGATCCCAAGAAAATTGGCTTTGGAATGCACTGCTTCCTCCTCGGTGACTAATGCAGTATTGTAAGAACTTTGGAGATTAGAAATATACGAAAATATATGTATTTTTTTCGGTTCGTTCTTACTCTTCGCTTGTTTGTAATGGGAAAAAATCTTTGCCTCTTTTTACGACATAATGCGTCCAGGAAGCGTTTAAGCTCGTAATGGTCCGAAAGTGCATTTCGCTCCGTAGACATTTTGGTGGACTGCCATTTCTTTCAAGTCTATTTTTTACTGTCCGGGGAAATATGTCTTGGAAAAGAATTGTGATGACATGATTTTCAAAAATATTTTAAAGCGCTTCGATTGCATTCTGCTGACTTCATTTCTTCATCTTTTGTTTATGTTTTTTCTTTCTTTTGTTTGCTGTACATCACTCGGCCAAAAATCTCCATCAACTTTTTAATTTATGACCGAACACTATATGGCAGGTGGTTCTTCGATATCAGTACGCCAATTTTATCAGAATGTATGTTAACATTCGCGCACACAAACTCTCCTGTACGTATCTGAACTAACATTCACATGTGTGAGATGTGTATATCACCTCACACATAATGTATAACCAGTATAAAAAAAGAGAAAATAAGGAGGGAAAAGTGTGTGTGTGTGTATTACATGCTCATACAGTTAAAAAAAGATCTATGCATAGAGCAAGCAAACACAAAAAGGAGAAAAATTTCCCTTTGCATCCTTGCCTTGACTTTTTTTTTTCTCTCCCTCCAGTTGTTTCGTCAGATTGTTTGCCACAATGACACCTATTTTTCTTCCTCTCCAGGTATGTCATGCAGCCTCATATCGCCAGTTATGTGATGCATGTGGCGTCAGAGGACCATGGTACACTGCAAGCACGGTAGGTTCGCGTGCTATGCTTTCGTGTCTGCATTTCCTCATTAATATTGTCCTTGTTTTGTTCCTTTTTTTGTTTTGTTGCAATAGTTGTTAGTAGTAGTAGTAGAAATAGTTATTGCATCATCATCGTCATTGTCGTCGTCATCATCATCAACGACAACAACATCATCATCATCATCATTATGATCATCAACTTCATCATCAACATAATCAACATCACTATCATCATCATCATCATTATTATTAACATCATCATCATCATCATCATCACCATATTCATCATATTCACCACCACCATCACATTGTCAGACAAAAAATAGTCACAAAAGAGTGTAAATAAACATGCCTTTACATAAATATAACTTTACATAGAAAAAAAAACAATTAAGCAGTGAAATGATG
>NW_020869876.1:40000-42500 GCF_003789085.1 Penaeus vannamei
TTTTTGTTTCGTTGATTTTGCCACCTGCATCAGGTCAATAACCGGCCATTTAAGAGAGTTTTATTGGAGTTTTTTTTTTTTTCAAAAGTTTTTTCGTGATTGTTGAAATGAATATTCATTACTTTAAGCATTAATCGATTTTTTAATTTATTTTGTTTTATTTTATGCATTAATCGATTTTTTAAAATTTTATTTGATTTATTAACTTTATTTTATTTTATTTTATTTTGCATGAATGGTTGCTCATGTGGGCTCTAATACGTACACCATTCCTGTTGTCACTGCATGAAGTATGGTTCATATAACAATTTTTCCCATAGATATTGAGTTTTTTACATTTTTTTTTTCTATTCAGTATTATATATGAGGATGGTCCTGTCATTAGTGTCGACGGTCGGAACATGGCTGAGACACGTGAACCATGACGTTTTGCTGTCTTTTTTTGTCTCTCTTTTTGTTTTGTGGACGTGGTGACGTGTGGGAGTCCGTGCGTGTGTGTGTGTACGTGAGAGAGAGAGAGAGAGAGAGAGAGAGAGAGAGAGAGAGAGAGAGAGAGAGAGAGAGAGAGAGAGAGAGAGAGAGAGAGAGAGAGAGAGAGAGAGAGAGAGAGAGAGAGAGAGAGAGAGAGAGAGAGAGAGAGAGAGAGAGAGAGAGAGAGAGAGAGAGAGAGAGAGAGAGAAAGAAAGAAAGAAAGAAGAAAGAAAGAGAGAGAAAGAAGAAAGAAAAGAAAGAGAGAGAGAGAGAGAGACAGAGAGAGAGAGAGAGAGAGAAGAGAGAGAGAGAGAGAGAGAGAGAGAGAGAGAGAGAGAGAGAGAGAGAGAGAGAGAATGGGGGGACAGGCTAGCTTGCTGGCAGACAGAGAGGTTAACAGTCAGACAAACCAACATAAGAGCAAATAATCAGGCAAAAAGCGAACGCTCGTAAATAGTCATTTAGATAAAGTAAGAACAAAACAGCAACAACAAAAATGACTTAAAAACAACAACAAAAAATCTCGATTTAACTTCATCGAGCAAATATGCAAAGCTCTCTTGATTTTGGCTAAGTTTTTGCATCGTATGTTTTACTTTGTTTCACTTCAGTCGCAGTTTTATAAAAATCCTTAAGCGACAACCTACTTAGTCGCATTCTCTTTTCCTCTTTGTGTTCGTTGTCGCCATGTAACTGGCTCTCCAAGCAGGTAAACAGACGAAGGAAACAGTTGCGTTGGAGAGAGAGGAGAGAGGGAGGGAGGGAAGAGGGACGAGAGAGAGAGAGGAAGAGGAGGAGAGAAGAGAGAGGAGAGAGAGAGAGAGAGGAGAGAGAGAGAGAGAGAGAGAGAGAAGAGAGGAGAGAGAGGAGAGAGAGGAGAGAGAGAGAGAGAGAGAGGAGAGAGAGAGAGAGAGAGAGAGAGAGAGAGAGAGAGAAGAGAGAGAGAGAGAAGGGGGAGGAGAGAGGGGGAGAGAGAGAGAGGGAGAGAGAGAGGAGGAGAGGGAAGTGAGAGAGAGAGCGAGAGAGAGAGAGAGAGAGAGAGAGAGAAGTGAGAGAGAAGAGAGAGAGAGAGAGAGAGAGAGAGAGAGAGAGAGAGAAGAGAGAGAGAGACGAGAGAGAGAGAGAGAGAGAGAGAGAGAGAGAGAGAGAGAGAGAGAGACAGACAGACAGACAGACAGACAGAGAGAATGAGAGCGAGACAGACAGAGACAGAGAGAGAATAAAGGAAGAGTAGTTATTCATCATAGCGTTGCAACTACGTCAAAGCCGAAATGAACACAAAAGATTTCCATTTGTCAAACTGAAGGCGGGGCTGAGATGGCTGGCTCCGAACGCCATTAAAAAAAATAATAATAACAAAAATAAAAGATAGAAACAATGTTGAAATTCAGACGTGCTTAGGTTTAAAAAAATCATGTAAATTATGAGATATCTGACCCAGTGATTAGCGCTCAGAAGAATTCAAGCTTTGAGATTCTCTGGATTTTAGAGTTCACATACTCTAGAGCTGAGTCCGTTTCGAACAAAAGTTTTCATACCTTGTTTATCTGTACATCCACATTTTTCTTGTAATTGTTTCTTGAGTACAGCTATCTCGCGAATTGTCCCTCAGTCTCTTAAAACCATCGCCACTATCTTTATCTTTCTAATGAACCGAAGGTAACTTTCCTCAAGCATTATTTCACGCTCATAAATGTCTCACCTAACTCATCTATAACCCGCGACGGAACAATAATTTTCTCGAAAGGTGATCCCGCCATTCAGGCTAGACTTAAAGAAAAAAATGTTGTCCCTTGAGAAGCACGCTTGCTAAACACATCTATTTTAGACTTGGTATTTGAACGGTAATAAATCCAAGTAGATGGTAAGGGAGAGGGCGCCATATGTAATTTTTCTCTCGCAGGAAACCGTGACGTTTTACCCTGTGTGCGATTATGTGTACGGATGTGAAAGCCATTGAGAAAGTTCTTGAAAGATCCTCCGAATAGCATAACATTTGAAGTCAAAAAATGAAAAAGGCATAAAATCA
>NW_020869876.1:47500-65000 GCF_003789085.1 Penaeus vannamei
TGTTCGATCTATTTCCGTCCCGCTCACGAGTAACAGGCCTGGCGGAGTGCGGCTGACAGGCATCACACGGAAGCTCCAGCATCAAAGGAAGAAAATTGGCGACAATGAAGGCTGCACCTGATTTTAAGTGCGCACACGTTGCAACATTTCCACGTCCAAGACTCTGCATACAGACACAAACAAATATGTGTACGTACTTTGCCAGTGAAAACGCATGCGCGAAAATACACACGCTCATACACACGTACACACACGCGGACGCGGACACGCACTCGCACGCACGCACGCACACACGCACACACGCACACACGCACACACGCACACACGCACACACACACACACACACACACACACACACACACACACACACACACACACACACACACACACACACACACATATATATATATATATATATATATATATATATATATATATATGTATGTGTGTGTGTGTGTGTGTGTGTGTGTGGTGTTGTGTATATATTTATTATTCATATATGTATACACACACACACACACACACATATATGTGTGTGTGTTTGTGTATAATATATTTATATTCATATATGTATATGCATAAACACACACACACATACATCTATGTGTGTGTGTGTGTTTATTTATATGATAATTTATATATGCACAATAAGGAAACAGTGCTCTCCATAAGTAGTTGCGTCCTGACGTGGCACATACAGAGCGATAAAGCACCGCTAAATCCCCCTCGCAGACCCATACCCAACCCATCTATTGTCGTGACCTCTGACCTCCACCCCTCGCTCGGGACACTGTGCCAACTTCAACTTTGGCATCAACGCGTGGCAGAATAGACGTTGACTTCAGACCGTTGGGAAAACCGAGTTTGACTGTATTATTTATTTATTTATTTTATTTTTAATTTTTATTTTTTGAAAGATCGTGTGGCGGCATTAATAAGTTTTGGGTTCGTTCTCCCTCATCCTCTTCTATGCCGGCGGGATAGTGAAGCAGTTGTAATCCCGGACATGCCAAACAAACCACACTTAAATATCTATATCTGAATCATACTTGTGATTACATTTATCATTTGCAAGCACATACGTACATGGGTATAATCTCATGTACGGAAATGAATGTACGACTACGTATCTTTGTGTTTATACCTGTGCTCTCTATGTGCTTGTTTCTGTGCACCTAAATTTACCTTTGCCAATCTGCCATTTTTATTGCTTTTTCTCAGACAATGATGTATCGACTGTCGAGATGTAGATCGTAATTGGGACTTCAAGGAATTTCAAGTGCATTTATCTGACAACTAGTCCTTGTCTACCATCTGCTGATATGCAAAACAACATTCTTTGATTTTAGCGTTGTAGTTTGGGTCTATAATCAGACTATTTACTATATATAGAATTTGTGTTTCACTCTCTGTTGAATATCAGTTTATTGGTTTACTTAAATATATGTATTGAATTATCGTGTTCGTTGGGATAAAAATAAAAGCTGAAAAAATCACCCTTGGCTATATCGAGCCTGATGGCAGCTTTTGGCCGGATGCCAAATTGCGATTTATCAAGAAACACGACAGTCTCCAGCGAGCATTTACAGGACATCTCATTTCAAGAGGGCAGTCGTTATCTTTGGATACTAATGACACCGCTGGGACTCCACATGGTCTCTCAAGTCAAGGCTAGGCTGTCATTGTGACATGTTGGCTGTCACCGTATATCATAAAGGACTGTCTTCCGAAGATTTTTTTTCTTGACTATCCTCACAGAAGGTCATGACACACATAGGGAAGAGCTGTATATAATTAGATCATTTTTTGTGCATGTTATAGATATAAACGGCATTTCGGCATTACATAGATTTCCATTGGTAAAGTAAAGTAATACCATTTGTAAGAAAAAAACAGACATGCCTGGCGTGTCCCTTCGACCGAGCGCTCAATAGATTGATCATTGGTGTACTTTTTATGCGGAGCAAAATCCTCTTATGGAGGAAGTAACGCAATGATAGCGAGATTACTTTTTTTTCATGTTTATATTCTATTTCTTCGGGTTTTATGTGATTGAATTTAAATGTTTAACTGCATGATCATTTATAGCAACCGAAGGGACCAACTCGCATTGTAGTTTGGGAGAGTCACAGTTTCCTTGACGTCTTCTTGCGTTGCCTCACGAAAATAACCGCGAGTGTTTTGTTTATGCATTGAATATCTTCGTTTTCAATAGACGGCAATTTTATTTAAGTAAGTGTGAGTGACGCACAAAGTTCACTTGAAATTACTATTGTTACAACTCTACGAATGCTTTTGTGTGATGATCTAGTTTTGACGAGGGCATAGGCTGCTTGCTAGAATTCATGTTGAACTTACGTGAAGATGCGCTTCACCTGAAAAGAAAATAGATTACTTTGAAAATAAAAGCCGCGATGCGATATTGCTGGTAAATGCTGCAAGTAACCGCACTAAGGTTGAGCAAAAGCGGAGGAATATGGGCATGACGTCATTCGTGGGCAGGGGCATTAGCGCGTTCTTGTGTGACAGTGGGAGGAGTTCTTTACTCCTCGGTGAACAGAGTTATTTTTCAGACTCTCTCTCTCTCTCTCTCTCTCTCTCTCTCTCTCTCTCTCTCTCTCTCTCTCTCTCTCTCTCTCTCTCTCTTTTCTCTTTACACACACACACACACACACACACACACACACACACACACATATATATATATATATATATATATATATAATATATATATATATAGTTTTTTTTTGTGTGTGTGCGTGTGTGTGTGTGTGTGTGTGTCCGTGTCCGTCTGTGCCCCTTTCCTTCCTGTCTGCACGACGACAATAAAGACAGACATGCAGAAGATAGCCTCAACTCACCAAGTATCATAAACAAAACGTAAAAAAAGTACACAGTCACCGTTCCTTGGCGAGAGAATTTCCTGTTTGAGCAGATCTATCGTCCCCAATTCGTGTTGTATGCGTTCTTATACTTGCATTAAATGGTGTTTGAATTTAATCAGATTATGATACAGGACCCCGCGGAGTGTAGTGAAAGGACATCTAGTTTTCACAAGCCTCTGCAGAGGAAAACATCCGCGTTGACCTTGAGATTGTTAAGGTCATCCCATGAGAGAGGGAAAAACGCACAGAAGTTTGTCTTGACCGTCGTTTCATTAATGCAGGATTCTTAAGACAATAATTGGTTTGAGGTTTGTTTTGGGATGCGTACCGGTTGTTTACGTTATGTATATTTTTATTTAGGACATTTTGTGTGTGTGTGTGTGTGTGTCTGTGTAGAAAGGTCAAGGGCAAGTAGTGCGCGTATGAAAATATATTTCACCGTCTGACATCTGAATGCAACAAATAAATTAGTGATTGAGATATTCTGAATCTAATCTCCAAAACATTTGCACGTTGTCAGTGACCTGGATACCAAACTGATTAGCATTATATCATATTTTTGTTAAAATATCATCAGATCTGATAATAACCTTAGAGGCATCAAAGACTTAAAATTCATTAATGCTGAACTTTCAATCCCATGTGCACGTGTGGTTTTCTGTATCATTTACTTATTTTTACTGAATTATTTTGAATTTGTTTCCTTTCCTCCAATTAAAGGTTTCGCAACAGTTCCTTTTAAGTGAAGCGCAGCCCACCGAACTAGCATGCAGATCCTGTGTACTTGCCACAGACTTGCATCAGTCTGACCATTACAAAACAAGACTATAAAAAATAATAATAAAAAAAAACATGCGAACGTGTTTTAATCTGCAAGAGGACTCGTTCTTTGAGTTTAACCATTCGAAGTGTGCTGTTTGCATGCATTTAAATCATATTATGATATTTCCCTTAAAGAAATTCTCCGTCGTAGCACAACGGTTCGTAATACCTGTTGCTTCCCTCCCCCTCCTCGTCCGATGAAGCAAGGGACCGCGGGTCTAAAACAAAAACTAACCTTGCTCCTTGTTGATCAACCATGCTATGTAGATCAGTGATAATAGAATATTCAATAGGAACAAAAAAATACAATATTTTACATAATTTTCGTGTTGATAATGATAATTTCTGTCCCTTTCTAGTCTGTTAAACTTTTGATATCCACTGAACGGTATAATTATGAAATGCATCTAAATGAAATAAATGTTCATCACCTGATTCACCTATACTAATACATAACGAAAACATAATGCCTACAAGTTCTCGTTAGAATCCTACAGCGACATCTCAGTGAAGTTCAAACAAAGGAACTGTGGCTCTAACATGCAAAGTAAGCGCAAAATGGTAAATGGTCAAGCATGTTCATGATAATGTTCAGACGATGCGTTCAAAGGCGCTCATGGCCAGAGCGTGTCGTAAATTGCTTGGGTGTGTGATCCGTGCTTGTGAAAATAAGCTGGACTCGTAAAAGACGACAGCTTGAGAGAGCGCGGGCCGTAAGTTGAGAGAGGCGGATATTATTACCCATAACTTCGTTTGATGTTTCCTCTTCTTTTCTGCTTCTTTTCTCTTTTATATTCGCTCCTCCTCCGCCTTCTTCTTCCAGTAGTTCCTCTCGAGCTTCTTCTTCATCTTCATCTTTTTTTCGTCCTCTTCTTCTGATACTTCATCTTCATTTTTTTTCGTCCTCTCCTTCTTCTCCTTCTACTACTTTTGCTTCTCCATTTGATTATAATCATTTCTTCTTTTCCTTCTTCTGCTATTTCTTTGTCTTGTTCTCCTACTTCTGCTTCTCCTTCTCCTTATGCTTTTTCTTCTACTCCTCCACCTCTTTAAAATTATTATTATTATTTCTTTTTCTTCATTCTTTTCTTCTTCCAATCGAGGGTAAGGTGTGTTTCCCTCCTTCCCTACTCCAAGCCTGTGTTTGACTCTGAGTGGTCAGGCAACCCAAAGCGGATACAACTATAAACTTTTAATCTAAGTCAAACCAAACTTTTTGTAAATGAGTCCATCTGTCAAGTTATCTGTCTGTTAATTCCATAAGACTGCAATTGATCGTGACATTTCAATTGTATGCTTCTTCCCCGCGGCACTAATCTTGACATACGCCGTTAAAATAGTCGTTGACGAGCTCTCTATTTCTGAAAATTTCCTCTCATTGCGAAAACTCTTTCGAACAGCCATAAAATAACCGTAATGAGCGAACAACGCCACGGAGCCGTAATTGATTTAAAAGCCCTCCACAGCGCTAAATTTTCCCGAAAAGAAAATGAAATTTACAACGCCGTTAACCTTTTCTCCGTTGCTATTAAAAGTCAAGGTCAACGACATGCTTATCAAAGGGGTAAACTATTTATTTATTCATTTAGAAGCGGTGTTGAAATTAATGCCATTTTTTTCAAGTTGCGGCATTCGTTTAATAATGATTTGTAGGAATTCTAACTCTGTTAAAGGGAGATTTAAATCGCCTTTCTGGTGATATATTTCCAAGATCGTAATTTTTCCTAAACATAATGAGGCTCACAAAACGCGGAAACCCTCATTAAATTCTTGTTTTCCGGTGTTTTTATGATTATATAATCATATAGAATGGGTTATTGAAGGTGTTTATTATTCAATTCCTTACAAGGAAAGAAAACAATAAGGTTTCTCTAAACAACGGTAATGAAAACTGAAACTGAAATGCGAATAGATGAATTGATGTTGGATTTATAGCTTGTGGACTTAACAGCACGAGATTACGGGAAGTCTCAGATTAAGGCACACATTTAAACATTCCACTGGGATGTTGTGGGCCTTCCTGGTCACGGTCACCGACGGAAAGCACAAATGTTTTCCACTAGAACGTCGTGCTTTTCATGTAACTCACGATTGTCTTATTTTATCTCTGATAATTTTTTACTCATTCTAAATCTACTGTTTAAAGTATAATCATTGTTTACTTCTTGAAATTAAAATATAAACCAGCAGCATCACTGGCATGTGTGTTTTGTGGAATTTTGGTTCCCGTAACAGAAGCCAAATTATTTCGTAATGGAAATTATTTCATCAATAGTATCTCATATA
Source organism: Penaeus vannamei (assembly GCF_003789085.1). Taxonomy (NCBI): domain Eukaryota; kingdom Metazoa; phylum Arthropoda; class Malacostraca; order Decapoda; family Penaeidae; genus Penaeus; species Penaeus vannamei. The sequence goes on from NW_020869876.1 coordinate 53,494, forward strand.
GTGTGTTATATCCCCCGAGAATTTAGGGATGCATACAGTGTAATCTGCTGACATCCTGCTCTTCTTTATTTATTTGAAAACTATATTGTAGTAAAAGTCAATTTGTCAGGAACCACCCGGAGAAAAGATTTATTTGCAACGAAGAAAAATTAATCCAATTTAGTACAATGCCCTGAATCACCAGCTTTCAAACGCGAGTTCGAATCTTAGCGATTTGGATGTTCTCCGGGGCGCAGAACTTGGCAATTAGCTCTCTATTAAAATTAGCTGCTCGCGGAGATGAAGAGATTGGGGAAGGATGGAGGTGATTTTTTTTTTTTCAAGAGTGAAGCAAACGTAAGAGCATATTTTGGTATCTTTTGTCGCCCTCGTCCCCCTCTTCTCGCCTCCCCTCTTGACCCAGTTCTTCGAGAGGAGAAATACCGTGTAACCTGCAACCCCATGCCTAAGGAGGGCGAGTCTGCCGCGTCATGCACCGGATTAAGATATCACCGTATGCCAGATTTAATATGCAAATGACATCTGGCTGTGGAGCTCGTATGCCACCACATGAACGTGATTTCGGGGCAGATGGTCGTCATCACATATCCCCGCGCTATCCTCTTTGATCCGTGTCTCAGAGACTCTTTCTTGCTTTATCCTCTCGGGCCATTTATTCGTCGGCGATGATGCCGCAGGCCAAAATTGGCAGAGCCAGTGACTGCTTAGTGCCAAAGGGGATGACCTCTCCCTCTCTCCCCTCCCCCCCCTCCCCCCCTTCCCCTTTAGGATGACGAGGTGGTGCCGTCTGGTCTAGTGTGTGTGCAACTGGTTGTCTGCGTCCTGGCCTTGTTAACGCGGCCCCTCTTATCTTCCGCTTCCTCGGTGCGGTGGCGGCGCTGCGTTCGAGATTCGAGGAAGGGGCGCACTCGCGTTTTCTTTGAGGAAAAATCTCACTTATATCTTTTGATATGGAAGTGGGATGGGCCAGTATACCGTAATGTGAGCTTAACATCATCGCTATTTATGTAAGATTATTTTATTTTATATAATACACGACCAATTACATAATTGTCTCATTAGAAAATCCGTTCAAGAACCAATGGCATTGTATATGAGAATGAATAAATATCAACTTGCCTCCAAACCAAAACACATAACAAAAAACGCGGTTAGTTCCGCCATCACCCGTATAAACAAACTGGCGCAAAAACAGAACCGACCGCAAAAAAGCCCGGGACGTGAGGAAGACCTGACCAGTCCGTCGCTGAGCCTCGGCCTCTAAAGCCACCCCGCCGCGTCCTGTATGTCTGCTTCATCAGGGAAGCGTTTTTTCGCTCTTTTCTAGCTGTGCGGTGTCGTCTTCCTGCTTCTTGCGGGCGATGTAAATGGTGCTAGCATTTTTATGGACACTTGGTAGTATGTTTATATTCCATTAATTTATTCATCTATCTTTAGTTGTTAAGGAAGGATAAGTTCGGGAAAACGGGACTGGAAGGGAATCTTACAACGATAATACGTATTCTGTGCAGTGGACTAGTAAGGACCGCTTTGAGCAACTGACTCCCTCCCCTTTCTGGTGGCATTAGGAAGCTGGTCGACAGGACGTTGAATCATACGCTGCCGGCACTGAACTTTTATGGCCACTTTCTTATTTACTAAAATGACCAGGAGGCTTTTATGCGTATTGCGGAAATACAGACGTTATTTCTAGTATTAATATGTTATTATCATAGTGTGTTTTTAATGTTCACTAAACGTTAGATTGTACTATCAGAGGCACACGGAAGTAAATAAGGAACAGCTGATATTCTTAGCAGTGTTGGAAGGGGAAGCGTAGGCAAGGCTCTGGTGAGGAAATGTTGGACTTGATGTTGTTGATAGTGAACGCAGAGTTGTGTTGGCAGTGGAAAAATGCTCTTGGTAGCATGACGATGAGAAAACCTTGGGTTGTCTCATTGCTTTAAAAAAGAAAGAAAGAAAATGCCGTTAACGCAGAGCAAGAAAGAGGAAAAAGACCTGCCTTGAATTTTTTTAGGATAATGCTTTGACTCTGCGATACTTTTTTCAGGGGGGATGTGTCTATTAGAAATGTCAGATAGTTAAAAGAAGACACATACATACATACACACGTACACACACATACATGCACGCAGATATAGTTTCCGGAATATCCTAGTGACATTTAACAACGTCCCTCAACCCTCTCACCTTCTTCTCACCCTTAACCCTGTGTGAGAACATTAACCTTGGTCGCTCTCTCTCTCTCTCTCGTCTCTCTCTCTCTCTCTCTCTCTCTCTCTCTCTCTCTCTCTCTCTCTCTCTCTCTCTCTCTCTCTCTCTCTCTCTCTCTCTCTCTCTCTCTCTTCTCTCTCTCTCTCTCTCTCTTTTCCTCTATATGCGTCTATCTTGATCAGCTTTCATTTACCTTTCAGCTTCCACATATACCCTTTATGTATCTGCATCACTTTATATCTCTATCTATCATATGTATAGCACAAAAAAAATTGCACACACACACACACACACACACACACACACACACACACACACACACACACACACACACACACACACACACACACACACACGCACACACATACACAACACACACACACACACACACACATCACTGGTACGCACTAACACACACACATACACACACACACACACACACACAGACACACACCACATTTATATTTATATCTGTATCTATATTATCTGTTTATCTCTCTTCTCTCTCTCTCTCTCTTTCTAATTTTATTGCTCTGTTCTTTTAATATATCAGTTCTTCAATTTGATCCCACTAAAAGTAAACACAAAAACGAAATGAAATTACTCTAAAATTAACACCAAAGAAACCACCGACTCTCCAACTGATGTCCTTAATCTATTGCAAACGAACAAACAAAATTACCAAACAAAGTCCCCGGGAAGAGGCGCCCGAAGGCTTCCACAATTCTTGTAGTTATTTGGCAACTCGATCGTAAATACAGTTTATTTGCCTGGGTTTGTCTTGAGGTGGATGGATGCAGGAAATATTTTCTTGGAGGAGGGCGAAGAAGAAGAGGATGGAGAGGGAGGTGGTATGGAAGGATGGAAGGATGTGGGGTTGGGGAAGGAATGACGGATGGGTATATGGGTGGGTATGTGGATGGATGGATGGGTGGGTATATGGATGGATGGATGGTGGGTATGTGGATGGACGGGATGGATGGATGGATGGATGGATGGATTGGATGGACGGAAGGAAAGAAGGGAGAGGGAAGTGGAGGGATGATGGCGAGAGAAAGAAGGGAAGTGAGACATATACAGATAGTAAGAAAAAAGATTTCGTAAGTGCAAAAATAAAACATCAGAGTAATGAAAGAAAGAATAAGTAAAATTCATGTTATTGTTATGGCTGTCGGTGCAGTATTATCCACATCGTTGCGAAGTAGTGACCAAGCTGTGTAATATATATTGTGGCTCTTCATTCATTGATTCTGATTGTGTCATTGCAAGGTCGTAATGATGTATATGCAATGATGCTGCCAAAGTGACCGTTGATATGGCACCATTTTAGCACTTGTTGCCCACGTGCAGACCCACTTGGCTTGCCATGTACCAGAATGTGCGTGTCAAAATGCAGCCGATAAGATGTAACTTCAGCAGTCATAGATGCCCTGCCAAAGTGGCTCGCTGTCATGAGACTTCCGGAATGACCAAAGGGCAGCGAGCGAGCGAGCGAAGAGAGAGAGAGGGAGAGAGAGGGATTGGGGGAGAGAGGAGACGACGCTACGCCACGTGACTGGTACACGCGCCTCTGCCAAGACCTCGCTCCTCGTGGTTGGAGGAGGACTTGAGGCCTGTGATAAACAGAGCGCGGTGGCCCTTGGCGCTCGGACTCACCGGGCAAAATCCATAAAGATCGATTGTGTACATAAGGGGAAGAATGAGAATGAGAAAAAGACTGGGGGAAAGGAAGAGAGAGAGAGTGGGGGGGGGCGGAGGCGATGGGGACAACGGAGAGAAAAAGAGAGGGAGGGAGAGAGAGAGAGAGAGAGAGAGAGAGAGAGAGAGAGAGAGAGAGAGAGAGAGAGAGAGAGAGAGAGAGAGAAGAGAGAGAGAGAGGAGAGAGAGAGAGAGAGAGAGAGAGAGAGAGAGAAGAGAGAGAGAGAAGAGAAGAGAGAGAGTGAGTGAGTGAGTGAGTGAGTTCAACGGAGGGAGGGAGAGAGAGAGAGAGAGAGAGAGAGGAGAGAGAGAGAGAGAGAGAGAGAGAGAGAGAGAGAGAGAGGAGAGAGAGAGAGAGAGAGAGAGTGAGTGAGGAAGAGAGAGAAAACAAATACATGATTATGTAAGCGAAGACATACAAATACAGCGTAAAAGCTCCCATATGTCGCGACGGAGGAAAACAATCATCACAGATAAATGGATAAAACGAAACAGTCCAAAAATATAAAAGGAAGAAGATGAAAAAAAATCCACAATCGGAGACATTATCTGCATCGCCGGACGAGCAACAGCTGACCAGGGACGGTAAACATTCTTTCCCTTGCCAGTGATGGACGTACCCGGAAGGTTATTGCAGAGGGATTATGCTTGACCTTTGACCTCGGCGAACGGCTGCCTGCAGTGAATTTCGATAAGGGATGTTCTGAATGCCACTGTAAATACGTTAAAAGATAGTAACAAGTAGAGAATCGTAAAAGGAAAGAAGCAAAAAGTTACTTGCCTATGTTGACATTTTTAGTCCTCGCAGAGATACGAAAAACAGGGCCATTTGCCGCGAAATGAACCCAAAGGTATGGCGCAGACCACTTACCTTGATTACATTTTGTTATAGCATAATATGACGGCGCGCACACTTGCTAATTTATTGGTATGTATGCCTGTGTGCGTGTATGTCTTTGTGGAAATATTGTAGATATGATGAAGTCTTCATTGTAGATACGATTATAGATTAGTCATAATAATGATAATATCAATAATTATATTAATAATAATAACTGATAATGTTAATGATGATAATGATAACAATATTAATGAAGATGATAACAATGATAAAGATAGATTCGCATTTTTATTACAGGTATGATAATTGGATTAGTAAATTGTTGGGTGAAAATGTAGATTGACAGTTAAATGAGTAGATTAAGAGGCAATATAGTCCACGGCTTGATAAGTGTTGGCTCGCAGCGGACGGATTGCATGGCCGGAAGGTACAGACGGTTTGGCGCCAAGTATTAGTAGAGTACAAGCAGAGTACTCTACTAATAATAATACTCTACACACACACAGATATAGCTACGTGGTGTGTTTGTTAGTGTGTGTGTGTGTGTGTGTGTGTGTGTGTGTGTGTGTGTGTGTGTGTGTGTGTGTGTGTGTGTGTGTGTGTGTGTGTGTGTGTGTGTGTGTGTGTGTGTGTGTGTGTGTGTGTGTGTGTTAGTGTGTGTGTGTGTGTGTGTGATATTTTATCAACTTCTAAACACGCATGAAGTTAATGAATACTCTACCTTCACAAGATGTTTATTTATATACTTTTTTTCTCGGTCCACAGGTTAGTCTTGACGTCAGGGGCAATAATGGTTGACAGGCAGCGGTTGCGAAATGGAGACAAACGCTGGATATCGTGAGTAACATGGATCCCGTCTATATATAGGACACCATCTTTTTCTTAAATAACGTATGATTTTTTTTTCGTTTCATCCTTTTATGAAAATAACGTATGTTTTTTTTTTTCCTTTTATTAAATAAGTTATGATTTTTTTTTTCCTTTTGATTATTTTGTTAAATAATGTATGATTTTTTTTTTACTGTCCGGGAATTACAAAAGTATGAATATTTTCTTATGAGCTTTTTTCGTAATATAGAAGTAACTATCTTATTGTAATTATGCGTTTATGATCATATTTCATCCTTAATCCTAGGAATATGATTTATTTTATTTACACTTCATTTATCTTAAACGTGATATACTGCACCCGACATTTATGCCATAAAATGCATCTGTGAGGATATTTGGCTTTGAAATCTCTTTGCTTCTTTTTATCCACATTCTCCTTCCTTCTTCCTTATTTTTCTTTTCCTGTCCCACATATTTCCGTAATTTTCCTCACTCCTATTTCCTTCCATTCATCCTCTTCTTCCTCTTCTCTGTTTCTTCCTTCGTCCTTCGCTCCCTCTCCTCTGCTTAGTCCCTCTTCTCTTCTTCTTTTCTCCACCTTTCGCCTTCTTCACCCCCGCCCCCCGCGCCTAAACCTTTCTCATCCTTCATCCATTTTCTTTCTTCTTCTTCTTTCCCTCTCTTCTCTCCATCCTGCCTCCCCCTTACCTCTCACCCTCCCCCCCACCTCCCCTTCTCCTCTCTCCCCAATTCCCTTCCTTCCCCTACACTTCATTCTCCCTCCCCTCCCACTCCTTCTTATCTTCCTGCTTCCTCAAGTCCCTTCCCTTCCCATTTCTGTCGCTCCCCTTCTTCCCTCCTTCCTCTCTTCTTCCCCTGTTCCCTCCTTCCTCTTCCCCTTCTCCTCTTACCCTCCTTCCCTCCTCCTCTTCTCGCCCTTCTCCTCCCTCCTCCCCTTCTTCCCCTTCCCTCTATCCCCCTCCCTCTTCCCCTCCTCCCTTCTTTCCTTCCCTCCTCCCCGTCTCCGCTTCTTCCCCCTTCTTCCTCCTCCCCTTCTTCCCCTCTCTTCCTCGCTCCCCTTCTGTCCCCTCCTTCCCTCCTCCCCTTCTTCCCCCTCCTTCCTCCTCCCCCTCCTTCCCACTCCCTCCTCTCTTCCCCCTTCCCCTTCCCCCTTCTTCCCCCTCCTTCCTCCTCCCCGCTTCTTCCCCTCCTTACCCTTCTTCCCCCTCCTTCCCTCCTCCCCTACTTCCCCCTCCTTCCCTTCCCCTTCTTCGCCCCTTCCCTCCTCCCTTCTTTCCCGCCTCCTTCTCCTCCCCTTCTCCCCCTCCTCCTTCTTCCCTCCTCTTCTTCCCCTTCCTTCCCTCCTCCCCTTCTCCCCCTCTTCCTCCTTCCTTCTTCCCCTTCTCCCCTCTTCCCTCCTCCCCTTCTTCCCCCCTCCTTCTTCCTTTCTTCCCCTCCTTTCCTTCCTCCTCCCCTTCTTCCCGCCTCCTTCCCTCCTCCCCTTCTTCCCCCCTCCCTTCTTCCTTCTCCTTCCCCCCTCCTTCCCCTTCCCTCCTCCCTTCTTCCCTCCTTCCCTCCTCTTTTCCTCCTTCCTCCTCCCTTTCCCCCCCTTCTACCCTTCTTCCGCTCCTCCTCCCTTCTTCCCCCTCCTTCTCTCCTCCCCTCCTCCCTTCTTCCCTCCTCCCTTCTCCACCTTCCCTCCCTCCCCGTCTCCCCTCCTCCCTTCTCCCCTCCTTCGCTTTCTCCCTCCTCGCCCCTCCTCCTTCCCTTCCCTCCTCTTCCCTTCTTCCACTCCTCCCCTTCTCCCTCTTCTCCCCTTTTCCTCCCCTTCTTCCCCCCTTCCCTTCTCCCCTTCTCCCCTCCTTCCTCCTCCTTCCCCTCCTCCCTCCTTCCCTCTTCCCCTTCCTTCCCTTCCTCCTCCCTTCTTCCCCCTCCTTCCCTTATTCCCCGCCTCCCCCCTTTTCCTTCCCTCCTCCCCTTCTTCCCCTTCTCCTTCCTCCCCCTTCTTTCCCCCTCCCCTTCTTCCCTCCTCCCCTTCTTCCCCTCCTTCCCTCCTCCCTCCCTCCTCCTTCCCCTCTTCCCCTCCTTCTCTTCCTCCCCTCCTCCCCTTCTTCCCACCCCTTCCCTCCTCCCCGTCTCCCCTCCTCCCTTCTTTCCCCTCCTTCGCTTCTCCCCTCCTCCCCTTCTTCCCTCCTTCCCTTCTCCCTCCTCTTCCCTTCTTCCCCCTCCTCCCCTTTCTCCCTTCTTCCCCTTCTTCCCTCCTCCTCCCCCCTCTCCCCTTCGTCGTAAATCAATCGGCCTAGATCGTCACGTAGCAAGACCGCCTTGAAGAGGTCATCGATTTTGCGCGAGTCGATGATCTCCGCTTCTACCGCACGCCGCCCGTACACTTTTTTTCCCTGTCTTTCTTAGTTTTTTAAGTTATTATTCGTGGTTTGTTTTTGTTTGGTCCGTACCGCTTTTATCTTTTGTCTTATGTTCCGTCTACGCATACGCACATATACGCAGACGCATGTGCACATACACACGCATACGAAGATGCACACGCACACGACCCCCCACACACACACAGGCATACACACACACACACACACACACATCCATATCTACTATATATGTATATGATATGTATACGTATACATACATACATACATACATATATATATATATATATATATATATATATATATATATATATACACACACAATATATATGTATTATGATACTATATATATATATATATATATATATATATATATATATTATATATATATATAATAATATATATATATATATTATATATATATATATATATATATATATATATATATATACACACACACACTATGTATGTATGTATATAATATATATATATATATATATATATATAATATATATATATATATATAACCTTTATTCACACACACGCACATGCACGCATGCACTCGCGCACGATGTGTGTTTGAGCATGTGCGCGCGTATTCTTTTACACTATCTCTTCCTGTTTCTCCTTGCACCCCATTTCCTCATTCCGTCTGCCTCTTCGACTCTGTTCACATTTATCCCTCCCTGTCCCCTGCCTCTCCCCCCCCTGCCCCCTCTCTGTCCCCCACTCCCCCCCCCTCTCTCTCTATATGACAGCCAGATTCTAACATCCCGTGGAACTTACTCTTTATCGGATTTTTTTTTTTTGTATTGTTAGTATACATGAATACGACGATAGGAATAACGATTGCTTACGACATTATTGGCAAAAATTGGCAGTTTTCATGGCAGTGGTTGGAGGTTGATAAAAATAGCATTGGCGATTATATGACTGGTCGATGTCGCTCATTATAACTGTTATGGTGATGTAAAAAATATCGATAAAATTATGGCGTAGAAATAACGTTAATGAGGAGAAAACACGTACTAACAGTCAGCTATTAGACGCCGGATGAATAGTTCATGAACAAATTAAAACTGTTTTCCGCCATGCGCATGTACTGAGAAGTAAGGTAGGGAGAAGAAAGAGCGAGTAATGTACTATTTTACACAGTACTGTTGCGAGTGACGCGCACCTGTAAACGACTTGCCTCTCGGTTTACCTGGTCGCGCTACGCAAGACTGCAGCTCTTATTGGCTTACCTTAATCTTGCGCGGAGTAACCTCAAATACGTGCCGGTGTGTCACGTCCACACAGCTCTGTTATTTCGTCACGTAACCACGTTTATTGTTATTACATGGTTCCTTAGTAGAATCGAATATTTTATATATTGTTATACTACGCTGTCGCCGTAACAGTGGCAATCTTATATAACTTGCTCACAGTACAAGCTGCGGCGTGGATCTTCCAAAGGAAAACACTTCCGTCTTGGCGGTTCGTCACTAAGCTGTCCGTCACCACAACGAAATCCTTCATGTAATTCGTCGCCATGACATCATCTGGTTCCGCCGTGACACTTCCTCGCCCTGGCATATATCTCACCGCCGTGTTAACTCTTCTCAGTAATGCACCTGCTGCTGTGTCAATCAACTGTTCCGTGGCACGTGGCATAAAGGTGCTAGTACCCGACACTGTCATTTTTCAGCCGCCTGTCATCCCTTGGCAGTGTCATTTCCTGGCACTCTTGTCGTTTCCTGGCACCGTCTTATTTATGGTTCAGGGTGTGGTCGCCGAGAGCCGTCTGTGCGAATGCATTTGAAGGGATCAATTTATATGAGACCCTGCGGCCATTTTGGGAAGGGGAATCGAACGCCGGTCTGTCCTCCGGTGATATGAGCGGTTTTCTTAGAGTTCAAGATTTTTCGCACGGAGCATATGTGGGCTGTGCTTCTTCAGACGTGCCTTTTTCTTTACTTTTTTGTTGGTACAACTTTTTCTATAAATCTGTCTCTGTCTCTCTCTCTCTCTCTCTCTCTCTCTCTCTCTCTCTCTCTCTCTCTCTCTCTCTCACTCTCTCTCTCTCTCTTCTTCTCTCTCCTCTCTCTCTCTCTCTCTGTCTCTCTCTCTCTCTCTCTCTTCTATCTATTTATATATAATGTAAACTCTCTCTCTCAATGGCACATCCCATTCACTTATTCTCTTCCCTAGCTTCACTTTTTTTGTCTCATACTTGCCACAAATGTACACAATCGATCTTCCCCCCACCTTCCTGTCTCTCGCTCTCTATTATCTCTCTCTCTTCTCTCTCTCTCTTCTTCTCTCTCTCTCTCTCTCTCTCTCTCTCTCTCTCTCTCTCTCTCTCTCTCTCTCATCTCTCTCTCTCCTCTCTCTCTCTCTCACTCTCACTCTCCTCTCCTCTCACTCCACTTCACTCTCACTCTCACTCTCAACTCTTATCTCTCCTCTTACTCCTCTTTACTCACTCTCTCTCTCTCACTCATTCTCTCACTCAATCACTAGTCACTTACTCTCTCTCCTTCTCCCTCTTCCCTCTCTCTCTCTCTCCTCTCTCTCTCTCCTCTCTTCTCTCCTCTCTCTCTCTCTCTCTCTCTCACTCACTCACTCAACTCACTCACTCACTCACTTCACTCACTCTCTCTCTCTCACTCACTCTCTCTCACTTATCACTCAGTCTCTCTCTCTCTTCTCTCACTCACTCACTCACACTCACTCACTCACTCACTCACTCACTCACTCACTCCTCTCTCTCTCTCTCTCTCTCTCGCTCTCTCTCTCTTCTCTCTCTCCACCCCCCCTCTCACTCTCAATATAAAACTCCCTCCCACCAGTCTGGATATTGGTTACACCACCTTTCTGCCTTTTTTTGCTAGAAATACCAGTGATACTCAACCACGTGAGGAGTGCGTGATGGTCTGAACTGCAAGGTCGAGCCCGGTGGTCAGTATGCCGAGCGCGACCGGTAAAATGAACCGCCAAATAAGTGAATGCCAAGGTGTGCGAATAATCTGCAGCGGCATAAGGGGGACAGAGTTCGTGTGCTCCGTCATTTGCCCTCGTGGAGGGTGGTGAAGGGGAGGGCATGGTAGTATGGTTGATTTATGGGAGTCGAGAGAGTGGAAGGAAGAGTGAGAGGGAAAGGGAGTGAGAAAGAGTGAAGGGGGGGGGTTAAAAACTAGGGTGACAGGTGGATTAGGGAAGTGAGAGATCAAGCGAGGGAGAAAGAGATGGAGCGATTGAGAAAGGGAGAGAAAAAGAGTGAGAATGAAGGTAGAGCGAGGGAGAGTGGCGGAGCATGAGAAGAGTAGTGAAAGGAGAGGGAAATGGAATTCGCGTGCGAGGAAGAGAAAGAGAGAGGGTGACAGAACCTTGTGTGTGTGTGTGTTTAGTGTGGTGTGTGTGTGTGTGTGTGTGTGGTGTGTGTGTGTGTGTGTGGTGTGTGTGTGTGTGTGTGTGTGTGTGTGAGAGAGAGAGAGAAGAGAGAGAGAGAAGAGAGAGAGAGAGAGAGAGAGAGAATGAACCGTATTCATTGTGACATG
>NW_020869876.1:70000-75000 GCF_003789085.1 Penaeus vannamei
GAAAAAAATGGGATACGGATATAAAGGAACAATTAGAGCGGCCTAACTTTCTTTTCTTTTTTTTTTGGTGTGAAGACGTAAACAACCGTCTGTATTTAAGGATGTGCTAGATGCCAGATGTTTTATTAGGACAAAATAACCCACAATGGCTTGGTCTGGCCGATCGTTTTGATGTCTGGCTCTCGGCAAATAGAATGTAATTTACTACATATTCATTTTTACAGCAAATTCAGCAGTACAAGAATATTCTAAACAACTTAAATGTAAATTAAGGAGTATTTGGTGTTGAGGAAAAAGGACAATAAAAACATTTGGAATAACAACCGCTGAACTAAAGTGTTTTTTTCTCTCTCCATCCCGACAAGATGGCCGACCATGACGAGGTCCTTTCCTACCGATATTTTTTCTTCTGAAGATTTTTTTTTGAAAATTTGGAGACGCAATCGTATCAGCTATTATGGATTCTGAAGGTAAGCATCGATACGTAATATGCACGAGAAGAGTACGCCATTTTTGACTGACGGTGAAGCTACTGACTTGTTTGTTAACATTTTCACTGATAAAAATGCTAGAAATGTCTTTATATATAATGATACGACGACTAGGCAGATTCAGGTGCGTATGTATACAGGCACATTTAATTACAATGTAACGGTTGCGGTCATTATTAACTTAATGCCGCATTAAAAATGGAATGGAACAAACTGATAATTGGTTTTAAATTTTGGATCGTAATGAAGTTCAGTAAGATAAGAGAATTCTGAACAATATCATTTTCGCCATGATGATTCTAATACAGACATTTTGATCGGAAAGGTCAGTTGCTGCCTTTAACACTGCGAATCGATGTGCGGGGTATATCAGGTGTACACAATTAGTCTAGTGTATCTTGGGATTGCAGGTGTTGAGGCAGGTCAGGAGGCTCCGGATTACCGCCGAAGGCTGCGTTTGTCCATGTCTTCGTGTACTTGTTGTCTGTGCGGCAATACACATTCACACGCACACGCACGCACACACACATATACTGTGTGTATGCGGGTGCAAAGATATATATATATATATATATATATATATATATATATATATATATGCATACCCATACATATATATGCGTGTGTGTGTGTGTGTGTGTGTGTGTGTGTGTGTGTGTGTGTGTGTGTGTGTGTGTGTGTGTGTGTGTGTGTGTGTGTGTGTGTGTGTGTGTGTGTGTGTGTGTGTGTGCGTGCGTGTGTGTCTGTGTGTGTTTGAAGAGAGAGAGAAAGAAAGGAGAAGAGACACAGACAGAACGAATGAAGAGAAAGAGGGAGAACGAATGAATGATAAAGAGAGAGCGAATGAGAGAAAGAGAGAGAGAATGAGAGAGAGGAGAGAGAGAGAGAGAGAGAGAGAGAGAGAGAGAGAGAGAGAGAGAGAGAGAGAGAGAGAGAGAGAGAGAGAGAGAAGAGAGAGAGAGAGAGAGAGAGAGAAGAGAGAGAGAGAGAGAAAGAAGAAAGAAAGAAAGAAAGAAAGAAAGAAAGAAAGAAAGAAAGAAAGAAGAAAGAAATGAAAGAGAAAGAGAGCGAATGAGAAAGACATGGTATACAGGATAGATGTAAACATGTATATAGATATGTCTGTGTACTTGTATGTGTGTGTGTTTGTGTTTGTGTATGTGTTTACAGACAGTGTAATTTTAATGCTGTATGTGTTGGTGCGCGTTGGTGAAACGGGCCGCGATGGGTTACCCTATCGGCCAACCGTGGGGTATATTTAACCCATCCGTGGCGTCGTTGTCCTTGTCTCGCGGAACCTCGCTTTGTCTCGGACTCATGCACTTGTTGTTGGCGTCTTTTGCATTTGGCATGCGCGGGGCGAATCGGAACTCACACATGATCTCCGCGTTTTATGGAATCCCATAAATTTAGGACAAATCGAGAGAAAAAATGGAAATAACGAGACACGTATACTTTACAAGATCCTCGCTAAATATCATCAAGGTTTAACGAGACTTGAAAAAGAAACAACAGACACAAGCACACCGGATAAAGCAAAGTATCCCCAAAGCAGCCCCTAACGCAATCTCGACGTCCTGCTTTAGAAACGAGGAAAAAGACCCCTTATCGCCAAGGGTATATTTCCGGTAAGTGCGGACTCATGTCGACGAGATGTAAGGAGTGCCCGCCCGCCGACCCCGACCTTCTGTAACGCTCCGAAGATGAAGATTAAGATTAATGAATTGGCATTGGGAAGTGATGATGCAAGGCGAGTGGATTTTGCTCGTCGATGATGCGTGTTAATGGATGAGGCAATGGGAGTGATGGAGAGCGGTCGTCTCTTCGTCGTTGTATAGGCGTTTGCTTCTTGGTGATGCTGGAAGTGGTCGTTGTTGGAGGTTAGACTTTTCTTTTTCTTCCTCTGTCTCTTTGTCTCTCTGCCTCTATCTCTATCTATCTATCTATCTATCTATCTATTTATCTATATATCACACACACCCCACTACCCTTCATAGGCATGCATAGGTTGACATTCAAAAATCCGGCCACCTGAGAAGTGCCGGATTTTCGAAAAGGACAGATTTTTTATGGTTAGATATGCTTGATCTATTTAACAGAAAATATGTACGTACACAGTTCTTTAAAGAAAGAAACTCGAACACTAATTGAAAAGTAAATGAAATGTTAATGCTTACCTACTAAATAATAGTTCATTTAGCCTTTCCACTTTCTCTGCAATCGACAACGCACGAAGTTTACGTTTTACACCACCTCTCTTATTTCCTGAATCAATCATGGAGCTCCACAGCAGCAAACACATGATAAAATGAGAAGGAATGAGCAGGATTGCCTGTTAGCACGTTCAAGCAATACCCAACAGCTGATTCTGGAGCACAGCGCCATCAAAACATAAACGGCGACTTCAGAAAACACACACACACACACACACACACACACACACACACACACACACACACACACACACACACACACACACACACACACACACACACACACACACACACACACACACACACACACACACACACACACATATATGTATGTGTGTGTGTGTGTGTGTGGAAGGGAGTAGGATAAATATGAAACAAAGCGTATACATAGCGAAAACGAAAAAATACTGAAACCTTATATATCACTCCAGAAAGAGAATGGTTTATATGAGAAAGCGCCTGTGAAAAAGCAGTGAACTTGATGAGTAACCCATCTTTATGCGGCTCTGTTTATAGTTCTTTACATTGCATATGCATTGGTTGCTTCATTTTCTTCATTGACTTTGTCGCCGCGCCACGGACGTGGGCATTTACTACCCGCCTCATTAATGCAGATTATTGCACATTTCCTTTTTTATATATTCTGGTATTTTCTGTTTCTCTTTCTCTTTTGTCCTTGTATTCAACAGACAAACACACACACACACACACACACACACACACACACACACACACACAACACACACACACACACACCATATATATATATATAATATATATATATATATATATATATATATGTATATGTATGTATGTATGTATATATATATACATACACATTATATAAATATATATATATCGCGCTCGCGCGCTTGTTTGTGTGTGTGTGTGTGTGTGTGTGTGTGTGTGTGTGTGTGTTTGTGTGTGTGTGTGTGTGTGTGTGTGTGTGTGGTGTGTGTGTGTTGTGTGTGTGAGAGAGAGAGAGAGAGAGAGAGAGAGAGAGAGCAAAAATACAGCGTGCAAAAGAGTTACAAAACCTGAATTAACGCCACGGAAGCGTACGGCCCAAAAATCAGCGCTCTGCTCCACGATCTTGTGCAAGTTATTCCCGCATTCAATACTAAGAGCCTACTCAGCGGCATGAGGCACATTCTGCGGCCACTCACGCGAGGCGGGTATCAACTATGCCATCGATTACCGAAGTATTCCGCGCCGGGAGGTTCTTCCCCGGCCTGGCGTGGGTTGCTTGCATGCGGGAAGGGAGGGCAGCGTTGTCTCAAGTATTAGGTTATGTCAGTCGCAGGTAGGTCAGTCCGTCCCATGTGGCTGACATCGTTGGGAAAATTTGACAGGAGGTCAGCACACGGCGAAATAGACTGGTGGAAGGAGTGGGCCCCGTCGCGTGCCCGATACTGTGGATGGAATGCGGGAGGTGTGGCTGTAAGCATGTGTGTGTGTATATACATGATGTATGCAAAGGGATACACACTGTAACATAAACAAGACATAGATACACTGATGTTTTAGTAAAATTCTGGCTAATAGGCTAATATCAATACTGTTCTTATTGTAATCCATAATTAAGTAGTTTACCAGTTCCAGAAGCTACTAATATCACAACAAACAGTGACGTACAAGACCTGCTGTTATTACCGTAATCTCAATTACCACCGATGTAAGAATTACTTCTGCTATTAGTGTAATGATAATTACGCTATTACAACTGCCCATGTTATTATCGTGTGCT
This sequence comes from Penaeus vannamei, assembly GCF_003789085.1. NCBI lineage: Eukaryota > Metazoa > Arthropoda > Malacostraca > Decapoda > Penaeidae > Penaeus > Penaeus vannamei. The sequence continues at coordinate 74,452 of NW_020869876.1, forward strand.
ATAAAGGGGCAGATCGTGAGTGGTTTTAAAGAGCTTATAACACCGCGAATCAATGCTATATCTGACACAATGAAGACCGGTTTCGGCCATTTACTAAATTCCATTTTCAACGAATGGATTGCACATTGCCAGAAACATATCGTCTCCCTATGTACCATCTGGCATAAAGATAAATAAGTACATCATTAGTGAAGGAGATCCCTTGTTTGCAGTGCTTATGTGACCTTGTAAGGAGCCATTACGAATGAAATAAAAGTATCTTCGTGTCATCTCGCGTTGCAAATGCCATGTGCTGCACTATTTGGCAGTTTGGTAAGGGCGTTTGACCTGAATATTTCCAGTGAAGAGCTGACATATACACTGAGCAAATATGTTGTGGAATGCGTATTTGCATATTTTTTAGGATATGCAAGGAGTGATAAAGTATATATAATATATATATATATATATATATATATATATATATATAATGTATGTTATGTATATATATACATATATATATATATATATATATATATATATATTTGAGTGTGTTTGAATGTATTTACA
>NW_020869876.1:87500-97500 GCF_003789085.1 Penaeus vannamei
CTTTCTCTGTGTTCTTCAATTTTTCTTTCTCCTGTGCCTTTCCCTACTAACCTAATATCTCTTACCTAGCCGTTTATTTTGTCATATCCGCTCCTCTCCTTTCTACTATCCTCTCCCTTCTTTCCTTCCCTCCCCTCCTGTCTCCTTATCCTCCCCTACAGCATTCCCTCAAAATCCCAAACGCAGAGTATCATTTCAAGCAACGCAACCAACAAATAACGTAACCAGCGTCTTCTTATACCTCCCGTTTCGCGAGGGAGACCGAGCTTCTACTATCGCTGTGACGGAAAAGACGCCAAGTGTAGCGAGTCAGATGAGGTTGATATTTGGTGTGTTAATTAGGGTGGAGGGAGGGTTCTTTTCTTGTTTTGTAGGGTGGATTAAAAATGAAATGTGGTACAGGTGCTGTCGCGGGTTATATTTTCCGCTCTGCTCTCTCTTTTTGTGGGTACTCTTTTATTTACTTAATCTTTTTTCTTTTTTTTTTTGTATCTCTCCTACGCAAGTCTTCCCTTATTCTCCTCTCTCTCTGTTTTTCCGCTTTCTTTTCTCTCTCTCTCTCTCTCTATCTATCTATCTATATATATCCTTAGTCTCTCTCTCTCTCTCTCTCTCTCTCTCTCTCTCTCTCTCTCTCTCTATATATATATATATATATATATATATATATATATATATATATATATATATATATATATATATATATATATATATATATATATATATATATATGTGTGTGTGTGTGCCTATCTTTCTATCCGTCTGTCTGTCTATTTATCTACCTATGTATATATGTATGTAGCTAATTATCTACCCATCTCTCACCTCTGTCTACCTAGACCTTGTTAAACATTAGAGTGACTACCGAGCATGAACATAAAAGCACAGAGAATCACCTCTACTCACACTGAAGCAGAGCGAAGTGCTGGCCAAAACATTAGCTGATCCGTCATACATTTTACCGCAATATCCAAGTGCACATCTACGGTAGGATAAATGGAGGTAAGAGGCAGTTAATATTTTGTGGCTGCAAGGTTACGGCACGGTTGCAAATGAGATTGGTTGGTGACTAAGATTTAGACAGTGTTTCAGTGACTTTGAATTATTTAGGTAGTCATATACGCTTACCTTTGACCGCTGTGTAAAGGCATATTATCGATGCAACCTCTACTGAAGATGGCATTATGTTAGGTATATGGAGTAAATACAAGAATTCTGTTGTTAATACCTTAAAAAAGTCTTTACAGTGTCTTCTTAATTTTAGAGTAGATACATGACCTTTTAAGTTTTATGTTTACTTTTATCTCGCTATATTAATGAACTTTACTCTGTGAACTATTGCACGAAGTATTTTGGCGTTGTTCTGCACATAATATTTTTAAAAAATCTAAATCAGACTCTCGCACTCTCTCCTCTTCCCTTCTCTTTGTTCTTTTCTCTTTCGCTCTCCACCTATCTCCCCTCCTCCCTTCATTCCTTCTCCCCTTCTCTCCCTCCCTCTCCCGAACGGCAGACGTAGCAAATGATATAAATTCCCAGGCACTGTCCTCTTCCACATGCACGACCAAGTATCATGAGGTTGGCAAGATCATGTGCCATTTTTGGACGCGGTCACTATATCCCACTTTTCCCGTTCCTTCGTCCTCCCTGCCCGTGTTTTTCTCGCCCTGTCAAAAGTATGTTGTGCACGCGAGGCTTCTCTGTCTTCGTCTGGTCTGTTGTCAAAAAAATGTTATTACCTTATGTATATATGTTTTTTTGTACTTTGATGGCCGAACGGTGTCTAATTGGTGCCATATGGTCACGGAATTTGGCTGCTTGTGACAGTCTGCCCCGCGGCGTGTTGTCTTCCTCGGACTCCAGACGCATTGTAGGGTGAAGGCTGACGGAGGTTTCTCATTAGGGTGCTGGCTTGTTGCTGGCACTGACACTGGCATCCGCTCCTTCCTGGTGCTGTTGTGTCCACGTGCAGAGTGCCATGTCGCCAGCAAACAGAAGGTGAAGATATGGTTACATGAAGGCGACCCATATGTAATTGGACACGGTTAAGGCAGGAAGAAAGTAAAATGAAATAATGAGAAATTTTAAAATGTATGTGTATGTGTGTGTGTGTGTGTGTGTGTGTGTGTGTGCGTGTGCGTGTGCGTGTGCGTGTGCGTGTGCGTGTGCGTGCGTGAGTGCGTGCGTGCTCTTCAAACTTTTTAAACCGAGACCCGTTTGGTTTCATGCATTAACTCCCGAAGTACTGGACGGCGACCTGTACTTCGAAGAGCCCTGATCTACAGAATACCAGCCATACCATTTCTCGTAAAAAAAAATAAAAAAAATAAAAAAAAAATCATAGATCGTAGAAATAATTTTTGACAGCTGGGCTCCTAGAATGTAGTTCATCATTAATTAAAATTCCCGTAAGAATACCCAACTAATTAAGAACTTTCACCTTAGCCTTTCATATGTAAGGTTAACAGATGTTTAAGAAATTGCTTTTAACTGATTACAAAAATATAACAAAGCATCTCATTGTCAGAGAAAAGTGAGTGCTCTCAGCAGGGGAGGCCAGGGGGGGGGGGAGGGGGGGGGGGGGGGCGCTGACTTTCATGTCGGCCCCGCCCCAATTCTGGCATTATTTCCTTGTTATACTTACCTGACACGAACGTACAACGTCCATAATTATCTTATTATTTAGATTTTTTTTTCACCGTTATTAAAATCACACATCAAATGGAATATTACAATATTAAGGTTCTGACTTTTTTTTTTTTACATTCTTTACACGTATTATGTCATTAGTCAATTAAACATGAAGAGTCAGAAAAATCACTCAAGTTATGGAAATCACCGCGTTCATGTTGCGTGATTGCAGAATTGCTAAGAGAAATCCCCTTGTTATTTTAGAATGCTTCGTGATGCAGACCTGCTAAACGTTCAGCGAAGTAGCAAGGGGGGGAATCTCAGTAATTTACACGGGAAATAAATCTCAAGAAATAACAAGGGGAAATAAATCTCAATAATTAACAAGGAAAAGAAATCTCAAGAAATAACAAGAGCAAAGAAGTTTCAAGAAATAACAAGGGAAAATCTTTAAAAAAATAAAAAAGGAGGGGAGTAATCTCAAGAGATAACAAGGGGAAAGAAATCTCAAGAAATAACAGAGGGAGAGAAATCTCAAAAAATGACAAGAGCAAAGAAATCTCAAGAAATAACAAGAGGAAGGAAATTCAAGAAATAACATGGGAAATCTAAAAAAATAACAAGGGGGAAGTAATCTCAAGAGATAACAAGGGGAAAGAAATCTCAAGAAATAACAAGGGAAAGAGATCTAAAAAATAACGAGTGGAAAGTAATCTTTAAAAAAACAATGAGAAAGAAGACTCAAGAAATACCAAAATGAAAAAAACGTAAGGAAAAAGAAATCTCAAGAAAGACCAAGGAGATAAAAAAAAATCTCAAGCAATAGCAAGGGAAAGAAATCACAGAATATAATAAGAGCAAGAAATAGCAAAGAGGAAAAGACAGCGAGCAGAGAGCAAGGCTGAAACACGAAGGCGGGAGATCAAGGTTGGGTAATAGTCCGAATTATTACCGAAATTACTCCGTGTTTCAGTATTGTTATTATTATCCTTTGTATTACTGAACTCCATATGCCGTTATTCAGGCACGTATGATATTAGGATAATCTTCATGGATAAAAGTGGTTTAACTTAATACCAACAATGCTGTAGGTTATTATTTTTACTTTCGTATAATTGTGAATATGAGCACGATTTATCATAACAATTATTATTCATATTAGCTTATTCTCAGAGCCCAAGACATGGATATTACTGCCAGCTCCCTCTTATCATATAAAAGGGCCTATTTTTGCACCTAATGGGGGCCGCGATAGACCTAAGAGTTAAGCCTACCCACTGGCAGATGACGGATATCGCTAGGGGATTGACCTCGGGTCCTGGTTGGAATGAATAAAAAGGTGCTGGTGAGTTTGCGAAGAATTGGGTTGAACACACGGGCGCACATACAAGCAAACAAACAAATAAACAAACAAATACACACACACAAATATGTGTATGTTTATGTATATACACACTATATCTATTTATGTAAGTATGTAACGTACTGTATATTTTATTTTGTTCACTTAAATGTGTATAATTTCCTGCATTAGTGTACTTTTTCGACCAAACTATCGATAGAAAGCCTCTACGTCACAGCAGGTGTTATCACGCCGTCATGCAACTCCCTGCGGCCCATCTGTCCTTCATGCAGCCGCTGATCCCCCGACGAAGGCGCGCTTGCTTCACGCCCCGCACACAGCTTCCGCCTCGCACGAACGCAATCCCAGGGAGGAATAGCTGTAAATCTTCCCATCCCAGTCGCCGTCAGGTCGCCAACGGCAGGGAGTCCCAGGCCAGGCAGAACTCAGCCTGGGATCACTGTTATTACGCTCGGCGTGGCGGGTCGAATGCAGTGTGATTCACACTTCTTACTGGGCGTCTCTCCCCGCATACTAAAAGCAAGAGCGAGAGAAAAAACTGGTTGACCTTCATTGCCTCACGAGGCTTGGGGTAAAAAGGGGAGGTGGGAGGAGGGAGGGCTGTAGTGTGGAGGGAGGGTGGCATGGGGGTGAGGGAAGTCTGATGTAGGGGAGGGGTAGATCTGTAGCATGGAGGGAGAGGAGGGAATGTGAGGTATTGGGGGGATAATGGAGGGAGGAGAGGTATGGGGGATAAGGGAGGGATGCTGTGTGGGGGTAAGGGCGGGTTACTGGAGTGTACCTGCGGTGTGGCCAAATGAGCTCGGCAAAGTGCTTGTGTGCATCCTGTGAGCACGTGAGCTAGCTCCGTCTACGTTAGACCCTACGCCCTTTTTCTGGATTCCTGTGTCTAACACATATTTGTATGTGTGTGTGTGTAGAGAGAGGGAGAGAGAGGAGAGGGAGAGGGAGAGGGAGAGGGAGAGGGAGAGGGAGAGGGAGGGAGGGAGAGGGAGAGAGGGAGAGAGGGAGAGAGGGAGAGAGGGAGGAGAGAGAGAGAGAGAGAGAGGAGAGAGAGAGAGAGAGAGAGAGAGAGAGAGAGAGAGAGAGAGAGAGAGAGAGAGAGAGAGAGAGAGAGACGGGAAAAAAGTGAGGAGAAGGGAGATAGAAAGACCTTGTATATATATTTATACGTACGTCATTCTTCTCTCATTTTTGGAAGACACAATAATTTGTTTACACAAACACTGAACAAGGGAATTCCAACATAGCTAAACACTCAAATAAACACGTGCGTTAACCTGCAAACTCACTAGCATGCAAAAACCCACAAATATAAAGCTCCAATAAAAACAAGCACAGAAAACTCTCCCTGTTTCTATTACTTAGCAAATGAAGAACGGCACAGAGAACGAGAGCAATAACTATTCATGGGTCGCTCTGCCTTGATAATTGTTTTCCCGAGTAAAGACATGTGAGCGAACGAGTGAAACCTTCCTTAAAAAATTCCCGGAGCCAAAAGAGGAAAACAAATATCAGAATTGTGTCGCTGACCCTAGTCGAGAGTCGATATTCAATTTCGTTTGCCATTATATTCTCACGTAATTGCATTTCCGTATCGCCAAGTCTATTCACAGTCGCAATGTCCACTTTGCTTGGAAATATAATGTTACTTGCCATAAGGTCGCTTTTGGCCGCGTTGTTTTACCCTTAGCGGCCGAAACGCAAACTTGCCGTGTCGCCCATCTAATTTTGTCCCGCCAGCATCCACCAGAGATACTTATTTTCGTTGCTGTGGCAGTGTACATAGCTTTTATATTCCTCATTGTCTGTATCATTACGTGGGTTACAGACCAATACTTTACGAGTTACGAGACCTGATTCACTGGCATCTCACGTGGGTTGCAAGTGCCGCCTACATAGTACTCTTTTGTGCTCATGCATACTTCTCCTGTTAGCACCGTGTGGCAGGTGTTGCTGGCATGCCCCAAGCAAGGAGGGATATTTTTTCACTTACGACCAACAGCGTAGGTGCAAATTTGCGGACAGTTGTATCGGCAAACTGAATTATAATCAAAATTGAGTTCGTAATAAGATCGTACAAACACAGGCCTTCAGTCTTTCTACACCCCATCCCTTCTCTCTGTCTCCTACTCTTCTTTACACATTTTCTTATCCTTATCTCTCTTGAAACCAGAATCGCCGGTCAGCCAGCCCCCTCTCTTTAAACATATTTTTTCCCTCCTCCTCTCGCCTTATCGACCCACAGCAGACCCTCGCCATCACGCCCACCCGCCCACCGCCCTTCATCAGGACAAACGTCTTGTAAGTAATGTGGTTCTAATATTAACCTCCTGTAAGCTTACCTTCGAAGCGCCGTGCGAAGATATAGACGTAATTGGCATCGAGAGACCGTGCGCTTGGCGAGCTTCATTTCGTTATTCACGGGTTTCCGAAAGTGATAGATACACCTTTGTGGCGAGATATAGGGCGACATTTTGGGTGTGGCTCGCTTGCTTATTTATCTGGGTGATAAGGTCGGGTGAACTTTTTTGGCGGACTTATTTGGCCGGCCTATGCAAATGAAGGTACCGGAATGAAACTGAAAATGCTCACATTTTCAGTCGCTCTTTCTTTCTTTTTGCAACACGACTACAAATAATCGTGAATACAAGTTGATACGATTTATTTAGTTATATACGTACATATATATAGATATATGATATATCTATATACATATATATACACAGAATATATTTTTATAGACATATGTTGAGTGTGTGTGGGTGTGTGCGCGTGCGCGTGTGCGTGTACGTGTGCGTGTGCATGTGTGTGCGTACAGTTTATGTCGGAAAATATATATTATATATATATATATATATATACAAGCTATATATACTGTATATATATAGAGAGAGATGTATAGATAACAACACACACACACACACACACACACACACACACACACACACACACACACACACACACACACACACACACACACATATATATATATATATATATATATATATATATATATATATATATATATATATATACATCAAATCCGTACTTCACATATTTCAGTTGGTTCTGTAGTCCATGAGCCTTTGCACAGCCAACCAGGTACTTGCAGTTTTCGCTAGTGTTTCTGTGTCACACCAGACATCATCCTTCACATCAGCTCAGGCGCGTACGCTCTGCATATCCTTTAATGTACCCGTAGTAGTAGGCGTGCCCCATTATGAAACCATTGGTATGAATGACATATATGTACAGCACACACACACAACACACACACACACACACACACACAACACACACACACACACACACACACACACACACACACACACACACACGCACACACACACACACACACACACACACACACACACACACACACACACACCCAAACACACACACCAACGGGGGGCATCAGTCCCACATGAACGGCACGTTTGTACGAACAAATGAAAGAAAAACCAATATAAAATGATAAGATCATGTCAGGTAAGAAGACTGATATAAGTGACTGATCCATGGTAAGATTTATATAGCACACTGATCCATTATTTTTATTACACAACTATCATTTATATTGATGATGAAAAGCACAATAGGAATAAATAGGAAATAATCTTCATAAAAAAAAGTATCAGTAATATAGCAGCAATAACAAAAATAATAATAATAGCAATGGCATGGCTAGTTACCGTCAACAAAAATAATAATATTTAATGTACTTTACGGTAATAATGACTACAAAAAATAAAAACACAATTTTTGATTACGAATAAGATAATAAAGTCTTTTAGCACTAACATAATTATATTGCTTTAGATTACCTATATTATTTCTTAAACTAGAAATATATTCTTTTCTTATTGACTTTTATTTTACAGTAAGGAATATAGAACAATGATATTACAGTTATCGAATGAAGGTTTTCTTCCAAGTAAATTACAGGCTAATACATAGCTGAGCAAGTGTGCATATGTAAGAATGACAAATATATTTCACCGATTATTTTGATACTACATAACATAAACTATATATTTGCATTGCATTTATTTGGAAATTCTGATGAAATACTCACGAGAAATAGTTACCACGAAACCACTACATTGCTACTGTTATTACTATGTGTAATAAGGGTACCCTCAAGTAAATTGGTAAAGGCATACATGAAATTGATTATGTACGGAGCTTCAAAAAGGCAGTGGCTTCTAGTTTACCCTTGGGTGGGACAATAAAAACTAACCTCATCCCACGACAGGATATCACGGTATTTAGATAGCTGTTTGCCAATGTGCAAAAAAGACGTTATTCCTAACGAGAGATTTGTAATATTCTTCCTGTCTGCCAGCTTACCTGTCCCGCTATTACAGTCTGTCCAAGGCTTGGGTATGGGTAATTTGAGGTTCATCTGACCGTAGCTTTCTAAATGAAGATAAGATTGATATTTGTGGCTTTCAATCTGGGGTTTGCTTAAATGCTCAGAATGACTGGTATTTTCACCTCGTGGGTATGTTAGGGTATGCTTAAAACGCCGAAAATAGTGCTGGCTACTCACTCGCCTCGGTTACAAAACTATTGACCACCACGCGGGTTCTGGCAAGTCAAGCGTCCTCCCAGTGTCGTTATTTTATGCTACTTGTTATAAACAATAAATTGGTGAGAATAAAGTTAAAGCTCCGATTAATTTTAGATAAGTGGAGTAAGGTCAATGCATCGTGTTATTTACCATGAACATAGCAAAATCAATGTACTGTTTAAAACGCAAAAATAAAAATACAGCAGAGTAACGCAACTATCCTTGAACTTCATTTGCATAGATGTGCAAAGTTCCTTGTCCATGCTAGAACAAAAAATGTTTTTGTTTAGCATGGCAACTCCTGGACACATTGTTACTTGCACCAACCTTTTCAATTAGAGCTTTACTTTCGACACTCATTGTAAACAAACAAAAATCGGAAACCATTTTGTCCTTACTTCACTGTGATTTGTTGTCTTTACTTCACTATTTGCTTGTATAGTAGAACCATCTTACCCATCATTGTGCACAATTATTTTTTGCTTATTTTTAATATGTTAATTGCATACTTTCTCAAATTGAAAACAAAATTCCTTGTGATCCTAAGGTCGCTGAGGACTTTGAATACCACAGCTATCTTTAACTACTCGACACGTGGCGACGATATCTACCTAAAATACCTGATTATAATCAAGTTATAACATTGTCTGCTGTTTGGTTCATAGTCTCCTACTTCTGTTTGGCTTATAGTCCTACTTCTAAATGTCAAAATGTTTTTTTTTTTTTTTTCTTACTACTTCTGTATACCCCCTAATGGCTTCATTGCCCATGTTATGAGAAATCTCATCATCATTAAACATGTCCTTTTGAAACACCCGTCGTTTTCAAACGAAAATAAAGAAATAGTTACATGCAAACATTTTTTCCTTTTTGTCACCTAAGTCTCTTAGTGCTGAAAACTGACAACTATGGTTTCAGGGCAGATGCCAGTAAACTTAGAGACCCGGGAAGGGAGACGGGCCAACAGGTGGTAAGGTAAGAAATAATATTCCACAGGGAGAGTTAATGGAAGTATAACTTATAAATATCCACAAGAAGGATATAAAAGTTGGTAATAGAAACATTTATGTTATTTATCCTATAAAAAAAAAAAATCATATAGCTGAGCAAGTGTACATATGTATATCCGACCGTTGATGCTGTCTTAGCATTGACCAACTGAAGGATGGGTTTGGTAAAGCTGGCCAATGCAGGGGGATGTGGTATACGGAACGGCAAGCAGGTGCAATTGGTGGTAGAGGTGGTGTTTACAGCAGAGAGGGAAAGAGGTTCTTTTGGTCCCGTGACTGGAGAATGGCCAAGAGGCGAATTGTTGTTTCTTTCCCACAAATCCTACTGTTTTCAAATAAATCTTAGGCTCCATAGTTAGAAAGAGCGTCAATCCACATATCAGTAACTCACAGCATGACTGAAGTAGCTTATATCACCAA
>NW_020869876.1:105000-110000 GCF_003789085.1 Penaeus vannamei
AATAAAGTTCATTATAAACATAACATGCAAGGTAGTGTTTATGTGAATATTTCTGGGAAAGAGGATCCATAGTATTCATATTCTTAAAGAGGCCTGTGACTAAAAAGGTTAAGAACCACTGTTCTCGTCTCTCATGTGATTATTTTTTTTTCCCCTCATCTATATAACCTATATCATTTCTGTTAATAGTCTGCTCTTACAAACTGTAATATACATTTACTTTAAAAAAAGGCTTAGAAAAACTAAGATCTATTAATCGTCTACATGCGTATATAAATTTCAAATAATAAAAAGTAATGGCAGCTTTTTAAATACATTATAAACCATTATACTGCAGGGGTATTAAATCACCAATAAGTACAATATATACATTTGTATGATTTATTTATGTGTTATGCACAGTTATCAAAATAACCATGGGATGACATTCTGTTAAGTCTTAACAACTTTCAGTTTCTAAATTACAAAAACAGTCTCTTGCCTATCAAAAAAGAAAATTAAATGATCCTTTCACCCTTATAGACATTTAAACATAAAGATACACATATGTAAATGAAATGAAGTATATGTATGCGTGGGTATCCATATGAATATTGACCGAGTTCAAGTTACAGATTTTAAAAGTATAAGTGTGCATGCATATGCCCCTATGTAAATACATACATCCATGCATCCATATCTTCTTGCTGCAGTTAAATATTCTATTACAACCAAGAATGACCTATATGCAAAATACTCTTTATAGATACAATGGAAGATAAACTCACTAGCCATCATATAAGGCACTTTGAATGTAAATGATTTCCTATTCTAAACTAGCTACAGTATAGATTAATTTTAATTAACCATTCCATCCTTCTACTGTGCTTTTCTATTTCATCATCAAAGGTTTTTGCTAATCAGAGAAAAAAATGGTTGCAGTATATAGTTGCAATTTTTACTTCTTAATACAATCTCTTACAGCAAGAGACATTTCTCTCCAGTTTCACCACACCAACAAATACCAGAGATTTTTATGGGCAGTTATAATTATACAAATATGCAAATACACTCTTTGCTAATGACAGTTATTCAGAACATTTTCTGTATGATTATTACTCCAATAGTAAATATTTTCACAATTCTTTACATTCAATATTTATAATAACCATACCATCAAAACTATCAGAAAAATACAAAAAAGGAAGTATATAAATTTAATAGCATTTTCTCTTGAAAAATTGCACTAAATATAACTGATAAAGCAACTTAATCTTCTAGCTTTACACCATCACAATCTAACGCAAGATTTATTGCACACTCAAAATAATTGCATGTCTACTTTCACTTCATGTCTCCCAAGCAGACATAATCCTGTTATATCATTCCTGAATTAATTTTAGTATTTTACATAAATACCAATTTTAGACTTCTAGGCCTCAAAGGAGGTATATGTGACCACTGATTAGTTACAGCATTTGGGAAATACCTTATCATTCATTCTCATTAAAGCTGCTTATCTATTAATAAATATAATAATTTATTAAATATCTTCCCAATAAATATGTTAAATTTACATTACCTCATACATTTCATCAAACAGTACAACAAGATCCCTCTCAAAATAATATGCCCAGAGTGTAAATATAAAACATTTTGCCCAGTTTTCTTAATTCTAACTAGTCTCACGAGATTCACATGACAGTCTATTATAAGAGGTACTTCAATTAAGTACTTACACATTGCTGATATTAGATTTAATACTGTCTAAAGTACAGACAAAAAGACACCTTTGCCCTTCACATGTCACAACCAGCACAAAATATTTTTAATAAAATCAAACAAATGTATCTTTTGATATTTTTACAGAAACAGGAAATAGTCATAACTTCTTTGCAATAGTCATAACTTCTTTGCAAGTATTTTCTTAGCACTGAAACCCAATAACTTGACCCCTATGAAAATCTATGCAAAACCTGAGACCTCTTGCTCAGTCACTCTTTTATAAAGCATACAAGCACCTTGTGTAACTGTTCAAGAATTCAGTTTAAGTGTTTAGACCTATTATGCTTACAAGTGTCTACATTGCAGTCTTTGTAGTTAATATTACCATATCTACTCCCTTACAAGACATATTATTTACAGCTGAACCATTCATTCAATACCTTTACAATCATTCATTGCATATTTCAGCTACTATTAAAAAAGGCCATGTTTATCACAACTTTGTCACAAAACTAGGAGTCTCAATCCATCTGAGACTCCAACATAGTTATGGACTTGTAAAGCTTTGTAATACACAATATACAATAAAGCATTATAATGAAAGGAAATGCAAGAAAATACCCCTTACAATTGTAAGTACATAACAATACTAGATAGTTAAACAAGTAGAAAACCAAAGGGAATGTTACAGAAAATAAAAGTTTTATGCAAAATGCAGTTATTTTACCTCTGGCCAAAAGTGAACTCAAAACAAAACAAAAACAGAAGGGAAAGGTCTATTTCTTGAAGTTAATAAAAAATGTAATAGTTTCAAAATTAGCATTTGCACACATTATTTCTTTAGGTCCTGAATAATCACAAACCTTTAGTAAATTAACTGAAACAGATGGAACAGATTCTCCATACTTACAGAGAACAGTACATTTGGCATACATTAAAACACTTATTCCTCAGATAACAGCTTAACACAAACATATACAATTATACAAAGTTAAAAATGGAAATCAAATATCATCAACATGAGTAGTCCCCTAACTTGATTTTTTAAAAATAATGTGCCTTTTTTCATACCAATTGTACTGCCTCCTCAAAATGACCTACACTACGTAAGAAACAATGAAATACACCAAAGAAAAAGTGTAACAAAATATAACTTTAAAGTACAAGTAACAACATACAACTGTTTTGTAAGATACCACATTTTGATACTAAAAAGAGAAGAATTGTAGAAATCATGAACTAATAAGGATAAATAACATTATAACTGTGAGAAAGGACTGCATAATATCTCTCACAAAGTGATACACAAGCAACAGAGGCTTGCATATTCAACTTGCTTAATTTTTGGCACTGGCTACATACTGCAAGTCCAATGAAGAGATTACAAAGTGAATTTGAATGAACATGCAAGAGAAATATATATATAACTACTATACTCACATTTAGTTGTCATACAAAGTTTCTTCAAAATATTTTTTCATTTGAAAATAATTTCATGGACCAAAGCAAAAAACTTCTGGTTCAAGTAACAATCAACAACCCTCTCACATACTCTGTACCAGATGAACACTGATAAAGAGAAAAATCAAATCTCCATTCAGATCTAATGCCATAGTTTTATTGCTTTCTGAAGACTTGGATGTAATTTATATATTTTCTTTTATACTCCCATTATGGTGACATGAAACAATAGAATGATATTCCCTTCCACGTACAAATTTGAAAATTGACAAAAAGAGAAATCACACAATATTTACATTTTGAAAGTCATAGGTTTGTAACAACGAAAAACTAATATTTTATTTCATATCTATATAAAACTGCATAGATGTCACCCATACTAATAATTCCTGAAAAAAATGAAACAATTTTTTTAGTTAAACAGTGCCATACATATTTACACAAAAGTTCAGTGATATTGGAAGCCCAAAGGAAAATCTTAAACTGCTTGATGTTGCAAAACCAGGCAAGCAGGGGAGTGCCTGTGGAGTACGTCCTTACTGGAATTTCCTATCAAGCTTCTTTACGAGCGGCCAAACACTCTGAAAAGGAGATTTCAAATTTGTAAATATGCTAAATAGTAACAGATGCAATTGGTAATAGTAGGCTAAAGAGACACTGCAACTTTTGTATTGCCATTAAAATGTTCACAGCATATATTATAAATAACAATACCTGTGTTGGCTACATGGTAAAAACATAATTTAGTATGGAAAAGAAAAGAAAATATAGTTTATCATATTGCAGAATCTTCATTCATATAGTTGTTTTGTATACATATTCATGTCCCAGAGAAAAGCATGTGCAATTTGTATGAATAATATCAGGCAAATGATAAGGTATCTCTGCTAAGTTGCATCATGCAATACATTAAATACAATAATATTAAGCAACAGGAATCTTACTTTTTCCAGATTCTTTAAGGCAGAAAATAATAGTGAGCTTCAAGCATTAAGTTGGAAAGGATGCACTTACAATGAAAAGCATGAACAACACTTGACAATAAAAGCTAAAATAAAGTATGCAATACATGAAAAAGTGGTCTTGTACACAACAGAAAAAAATTAGATCAAGTCCTGGAATGCTATTAAACTTCTTTGGGCTTTTCAAAATAAATAGTAAATAGTTTTCTCTTTTTTCCAGTCTGATGAAAAAAAACTCAAGCCAAAGTGGGTATGAACTCAATCACACATCAAAGCATGCTATTATCAGCAAAACTTACTTTGTAGTGTTTGCTTGACCAGTTCTGTTTTTGCGGTCTTTATTAGTTGCTGAGAAGTAGCAAATGTATCTTCCATTTAATACAGTCATACATAAATGTACACTATAACAGTTTCTTTTCAGTTTGTATAAATAATAACTAGCCACTGCATATACATTACCACATAAGTGAAAATCAACTGATTAAAATCTCTCAGATCTATTGGAAGGACTATAAATTTAATCATAATGCCATGGGAAGTACCTTTTTCAACTATATTACTGAAACTACCCCTGGCAGAAAAGCATTAGCCTATGTACCAATGCTTACATAAATAATCAGCATCTTCATTACTTTCCAGTCCACCAATACAAAACATATTTACCTTCTCAAACTTAACACAAACTATGCCTGCTGGAAATGATAAATCTTCTGTGGTAAACAGGTCACCATTTATTCATATGTGCCCTATGTCATTATAAATACTAACTTGATCTTGCTTGCTTTTAATATATTTTTAAAACTTATTGATATCACAGCACTGCTTTTCAGTAAAAAAATATACAGTAAATAAATGTGTGTTAAGTTTTTTAGC
>NW_020869876.1:120000-122500 GCF_003789085.1 Penaeus vannamei
TTAAAATAATCTTCCTTTCATTTTTGTACCACCCAATAATGTTATCATAGTTTACTTTCTACATCTGTCTTTCAGCAAACTCAAAGTTTACATAATCATTCCCTCTTCTATATATCATTGCTTAAAAAAAGAGTTAAATTCTGTGTGTACTAAGAGGCATAATCATCAACAGGATTTATCAAAGATCAAATGAACAGATTGCCCCACTACTTATTTTGTATCTTTCAGAGATTATGAGCAGATTGTATTGAAAGTTCTAAAAAAAGATTCTAACAGATAATAATAACCTAGAATATAAATTTGTGCTCCTCTACACAGCTGTATTTACCAAATAAATGTAAAATAGTAATCTAGAAGAGATAATTTGACAACTAGAACCAAACCTTTTGCTTTATCTGGTGAAATCTTCTTGACTTCTGTAACACAAGATTAGCATCTTACAAACTGAAATCATGCACAGATATTTTGAACATGTGTATTAATAATACACTAACACTATCAGATTACCATAGGAAAAAGAGTCTGTTAAGGAAAAATACAGATTACTTACAGATTACTTCAGTCCCTGCTTTCAAGAAAACCATATGCACTGATAAAGCATGCAATGTTAGAATATCATCAAGCATTTATATTTTCTTAATGCTGAATTGGCAAATTGTAGCAATCACAGATGATGTAAGTTTTGATTACCATACTAAAAACAGGAATAAAAAGGCTTTGACACTTGGACATAGGTTAAAAAGAAACAGATTAGTTGTTGTTTTTTCCGAAAAATGCAGGTCACTTCCGAGTTGTATATAAAAAAAAGGTCTGAATTACATAATCCCTTCCATCCTATTAACCAAATACTTTATTACCTGGAAATACCAAGGTATGAGATAAAAGTATCTAATACACCAAGGAGAAAAAAGTAATAGTCATGTAAAGAAACTCATTTCCATTTCATAATAGTGTAGTGTAAATGCTATACATTATTTCAAGCTGTAGAGCATACACAATACACTTCAGGTTAATAAACAAAACTTTTTCATGCAGCAGAGGCAGAAATAACTGGTAAAACAAAATTTCCCAGCAAGCTCAAGTGTAAGACAAGCTCAGCAGTAATCATAATGTGTATGGAAATCATTATTAGAAAGTCAACTAATCCATAGTTGTTTCTTTCAAACAAATATGATTGCTGCTATCTTTGTATGCAAAAAATACCTACGATCTTTATAAAGCTAACAACAGCCAACATAAGTAACCAATCCTACTCACTAGCATTCCTGCCATAAAGTTTCCTCTCCCACTCATCAACGATGGGCTGAGTGTTGGGCTTTTCATGAAGGGACCCAGAACGCACCACTGCAGCACTGGGCCGCTCAGCCAGCCCTGGGGTCCCTCGGGATGTCTGGGAAGTTGGGGTGGCAGGAGTGGGACCAGAACTGCTCTCCTTGGGAGTAGCAGGAGTAGAGGGTGTGGCTGAGCCAGATCCAAAGTTATATGTAAAAGCACTAGGTGTGGTGGGAGTTGGTGGAGCAGATACATTGAACCCATTTTGTTCACTTGGTGCTTTAACATCCAAAATATTCTGGCTAGAGTCATTCTTCTCAAGAGTAGGTGGAGTAGTTGGAGAAACAAGGGCCCTTTCAACAAGTGATACTTTTGATGCAGAAGATACCAATGACTCAAGAGCTGACCCTTTTGGAGTGGAAGGTTCCTTTGCAGGAGGAGTAATGACTGTTCTTTCCATAACTTTTGGGGCTGCTGAAGTACTAAGTGAACGTCCCTTAGTTGGTGATGGGACTGCCAGTGATTGTTCAGATTTTACAGAAGCAGGAGAAGGTGGAGCAGTAGTCTCAGTAACGCTAGAAGATCTTTTAAATCGAACAGGTCTCTCTGGAGAAGGAGGTTCTCTTGGCACATTGGGTTTATGCTCTTCTTTAAGTGAAGGGGCGGGTTCTGGGGTTGGCTCTGGGGTAACTTCAGGGGAAACAGGCTCCAAACTTGGTATTGAGTAATCTTTGGTGGTTATACTACTAGTTAGCGACATAGTCATTGCAGAATCTGATGAAGCACTGTCACGAGATGACTGTGAATCATTATGGGAGGAGAGATTAATTGGGGTTAGGTTTGGGAACATCATGGGTGGGTTGGAAGTAGTTACAGGGGTTGAGGGTTCCTGAGAGTGAGAAGAAATTGAGGATTGAGGAGATGGTGGGGGCATGGGCTCCACAGCTATGACGGGCACATCCACATGGCCTGCAAGTCAATAAGGGTTCTTCAATCTACGTCCGAGATAAGTCTAGTGTAAAATTTAGTATCCTAAATAAAATAAAACTGAATTCAAGCTATGAACTTATAGAATAAGTTAACCAGTTGATGCAAGGAGAGAATGTACATACATGCCCAGGTATGTACATGCACGCCCAGTCCACTATGATTTCGGTAATTTTGTTTAAACATATATTGATTACTCACCAAAGTGTTAATAAGTAGGCCTATCTGATCTTACCTTAAC
>NW_020869876.1:130000-138877 GCF_003789085.1 Penaeus vannamei
TCACCTTGCTCCAAAAACTGACCAATTTTAATCCCAGATTTGAGTCAGGTCTCAGACATATACATGGGCAGTTGAACCACTGCCTTAATGATCTCTGCACTAAGATCTCACTCTTCTAGGTATGAAAACTAATATCTACTTAAACATAATCAACCTATTAGATGGATTAACAGTCTACTCTGACTTTAGTTTATAGACTTCATTTACACACTGTGCTTAGTCAAGGTCATTACTAGTATTGTTAAAGCTTTATAATAATAATGCCAATAGTTTTAACAACAATCATTATACTTATAACAACAACAACAATACTAATAACAATAGCAATGATAATGATGATAATAATAATAATAAAAAATATAAAAAAAAATAAGATTATTAACAATAACAATAACAAACAATAACAATAACAATAACATAATAATAATAATAATAATAATAATAATAATAATAATAATAATAATAATAATAATAATAATAATAATAACAAAAACTAACAATAATAATAATAGTAGTACTACCCAGAAATGAAATATCTTTCCTTGGAAATTCATATAGACCTAATAATTGAATCATGGTGATTAAGTGCATCTTAAGCCTCATATGTGTAAACATAAATTACAAAACAAAACTACAGAGGACAGTATGTGCCCAGCACCAATGGGTTAATATGCTCTAGTACCAGCAGAAATATTGTTAACATAATCATATATGATTAATGTGTCCTAGAAAGTATAAATATAAGAGTGTTACAAAGGTTAACTATATTCATTTAAGAATTTTCATCTCTCAATATCACAAGACAAAACAGACCCCCGCAAGGCTTTCTTTACCTTTATTCACTTACTTTTCTGTTAAGGAACTTGCAATATGATGATATGATGATATATATGCTATATATACAAGCAGTATTTACAGTTCAGTTAAAAGTGGTTTGCCCTGTTATTTAGCCACCCTTAATGTGTTACTTAGCTGCCCACAAAATTATATTAACAAATATATGAAGTTGTGTTCAGTTAGTTTACTGTTTGTCACAGGACATCTTAACAAGAATGGAATGGAGTATTTCAAGTTACCAAGACAACATGAACAATCAGCATTCACATTTCTATGTTTATTATGCCAGTGAGATAGCATGACTAAAACCATAATACTGGAATACAGGAACCATCATCTAAACAAAAGAGCAGCCACAAATAAGCTTTACGGGAGTAGTACTAAAGAGACAGGTCACATATATATCTCTCTATGGTACATTATTGAGACATATGAACATGGCACTACTTATAATATTTGTCACTTATGGTTTAAAGCTTAAGACAGTACATGTTAGATTTACATAAGCATAAATAATACACACAGCACAAATAAACAAACACATCTATACAAAAATAAGAAATTTCTTCACCAGAAACTAAAACAGAACATGAAAAATACAATTGCCAATTCATTTTAAATGAAAAATTGCTCTTGAAGGGTTCACGGCTGAAATTATAACCATCCAATGTCATTCTATTAACAATGCACCATAAATCTAAATTACTTTATTTCTATCTCTCATCCTTAAAAGAAAAAAAAAATCTGAGCACATGAATAAATATTCCTGGAAAAAGAATGACAGATATCAAGAAAGAAGTAAAGAGGGACTTACCTCCAAGACGAGCTGGTTTTGGAGGTGGCCTTGTTTCTGGGATGGACAGGTTGTGGCTGTTATGGCGCAGGGCTTCATCTTCTGCAAGACAAGGACTGCTTTAAAGAGGAGAAGTATCACACATATAATGGTATAGAATACAATGTCTTGATATTAGGGATTTAGTCACAAGCAACCTGTAGACATTTTAGAGGCCCTAATGTTCGCTGTTTACAGGGGAAATCTACATATGGGAAAATATGTTTTCAAACAGAAAATACATGCAAAACTATGGGTCAGTACATGGCAGGATGATCTTTCCTCGTTATATAATAAATGGCAATGATCTAGTTAATTCATGTTGCAGTACGTGACATTTTTTACATTATCTAAAACCAGTAATAATTTGTTATAATGTTTTTGAAAAATAATTAACATCATTAAAAATCATTATGTTATCATACACTACAATACCTACCATGAGACTCCTGAAGGAGAGAAGAACCTCTGGATATGGTGCTGTAAGGGCTACTGGAGCGAGTGTTAACTGTAACTTCTTCATCAAACTGCAAGGAAAATTCCAAATAATGGAATCATAAATAACCTTCCAGAGTCATGGGAGCTAGTTCTAGAAATAGATGATAATGGCAGAAACAAATAGGTTGGTGCAGTCTTCCTCTCTTTTATATCCCTTTTACATCAAAATTATTTACAAATCTTTTCTTGATGCTTTCAGTTTTATCTATTATGCTGGCAAATCAGTCATCATTAAATTACAAGTGACTGAATTTACACGTAGCAAACGTTTTATCCACACAAAATGCAATGCACATGAAAAACACACTAAAACAAAAACACAAAACAGACAAACTCATAAGCTCTGCGATAAATACATATACTATAGTATGATATATTTTCTTGTATCTTTTTAACAAGGAACAAAGCCACTTATAAATTCTAGTAGTATGTTACTGTACACTTTCTTCCTGCAAATATCAGATAGTTCTTCCCTTGACTTCTATTGTACAATTATACCCTCAGCATGAACTACATACCCCAAATCCTTCATCATCACTATCAGATATAACACCTGGATCTGCTTCTCCTGCATGCTGCCGCGACTGCATTAACTCCTGAGGGAAGCCTTGGCTGTCTCGACTCTCTTTACGACTCTTCTTTTTGCCTGGCTTGTGTGCAACCTTGTCTATTTTATGACCTGTAATGATGATATCCCATAGACATTCAGTATCTGTGCAAGAATACTTCCAAAATACAAAATGCTCAAAGAATATCTAACCATTTAGCAAAGGTAAACAATCCAATACTTTTCTACATGTATCTTTTCACTATGTGTACTATAAAATGAAATGTATAATGCAAAGATTGCAATTTAAACTTACTGACTGACTTGGCAAAATTCTTTAAGCTTGCTTTTTCTTTGCTGCCTAAACTCATTAAGCTACCACCTGGAATAAAAAAAAAAGACACATTAGGGACCACTACTGTTGTAAAACAATTTGAAGAACATGATACTCCCTGTAAAAATGAGCAATATCAAATTAGTAATTCTTCTATTTACATATTAATTAACATCAACACATCATCACACATGCACTACATGAATGACAAACACATGGACTTAGTACTTACCTAGGTTCTTTAAAGATGTTATGGATTTATTTTTACTTGTTTTGTTGGATACATCCAGAAGTGATCCAGATTTTACTGTGAACGCAACCCTAACTTCGAGGTCTCCCCTTTCTTTTTCTCCCTTTTTGCGGTCTTTCTCTGGTTTTCCTTTCAATCGATGCCATCTAGTATGAAAAAAATTAGAAAATCATTTCTAAATTTATATAGTGTGGTGCTGTGATCTCATATAACATGGAGTTGCGTTTTATCCAGTTGGTCAATTAATACCATTATACTGTTGTTGTTGTTTTTATAAAATAATGAATAAAGATAAGCTATATTGAGTAATCAAATCTTGGTATCAAATTTTAAAGCCTTACCTATTCCTGGGTCTTTCATACACATCAAACTCACTAAGGGGAAGCTCAATCTGTCCCAAAAATTCATCAAGCCCAAGGGCATTGCGATGAAATACTGTAAGTTTTAATGAAGCTGTGTTCCCATGTGATGGAATAGCTCTGAAAACATCAAAACATAAAATTACAAACACGTACAGAATGTTAGCACGTAATATGTATAAGTTTATTACTTCTAAGCATTACTATATAATTTCCTTACAATAGCAATTGATAGCTAACAAAAGGCTTGTCCATTTTCTGTATGAACAGTTTTTTTTTTTTTTTTTTTTTTTTTACAAAGGACCTTAAACAGATTCATAATGAACCATTTTTTAAGCTACCCATAAAGCTAACCTGTGGAGGTTTTTCAAATGTGTCTCAGCTTCTTTACCAAGTTTTATCTAATCCACTTGGCACACTATAATCCTTGAACTCTCCTTTGTTGTAAAAGGTACCTGCCATATGTCTCATAAAACTATATAGAAGGAAAACCTATGTATAAAGATAAGACTACATACATCTGATTACAACATTATTTGTTAAATCCGCTAAATCTGATTACAATCCGTGTTATATTGTAAGAACTAAATGTTCAGATTTCCATATCATGAGTCAGAATTCATGTTAAAGAAAAAGGAGTAGGAAGTATATGCAAATACACCACAAGGTCACAAGGATGCAAATTAACACCTGCATTACACTGACCAAGATAGCTTCACTATAATATCATATAAGATAAAACCCTCTAACATGTTCACATAGTAGGGTATCACTGAAAACTCTGAAAATAAGGTAAGGTAAAACAAAAGCCAAAAGTAGAATTTTCTTCAGCAGAATTATCCTTAAAAACTACATTGTCGGATAAGGGATATTCTTTTTCCTGATATTCCTCGAGGCAAATAGATACTTTCAAATGATAAACATACCTGAGCCAATTCTGTCAGTCTTCCTGTAATTATCTTTAATGGTCTTTTTCTTCCAACATTGTTTCTTACATCAGAGAAGCTTTCTATCATTATCCTTCCTTAATGACCCAGCACCTACCATCCTCATAAATCAATTATTTTTATATTCTAATCATTCCTTCCTTATGTGCCATCTTTCATATTCCTGTTCTATCTCCCACTTACAACACAGAAACCCTATTTTGTTCTCCCTATTACCCTCTCTAGTGTCAATATTTTCCCTTTCCTCTCCCATAAATGTCCATCTCCCATTCTAATTCTGTCCGTCCCTCCTTTTCTTTTAGTCTATTTTTCCCATATCTCTTTCTCCCTTCCTTTCCTCTCTCTTCTCCTACTCTCTCTCACACACCCCTGTTTCCCTCACACATTTCCCCTCCTCTTACACCTCTCTTCCCCCTCTTGTTCCCATACCTCCTTCGGCCTCCCTCGCATTTTACCCCTATCTCCTATAACTTTATATACTCTCTCATTCCCAGTATCTTCTTCATCCTCCCTCTTTCCCTCTCATTTTACCCAATTTCTCCCATACTATTCTATACCCTCTTGTTCACATATCTTCTTCGCCCTCCCTAAATCCCTCTCATTTTACCATTGTTTCCCATACCCCTCTCCCCACTCTCGTTCCCCTACCTCCTTCGTCCTCACACACTTCCTCCCATTCTGCCCCCTTCCCGCCCTCACGCCCGCCATCCAATAACCCGATCCCCAAAAACCACGTGTCTTTTAGAGCATGGAGCGATCACCCGCCAGCGAAGTGTGCCTCCGGGAATGAGCGCACGCCCTTCCGACACGCCGGCGGTGACCGGAGAGGCGTTGCTCGCGATCTTCGGGACGGAGAGCTTCAACTTCCGCTCTCCAGACGATGCGCGACCGCCAGACCGTTCGTCGGTAGGAGGGAGATGCACCTCGATTTTTGGCTCGTCGCCCCGCTGACCTTGAGATGCCGCCGTGTCATGCTGGATCCCCGAATGCATACTCGTGCATTTTCACTGAATTTGTATCCTGGCATTCAGATGTGCTTGTTTTAGTTCTCTTTCGATAAATCTCTCTTTCTATATATCTGTCCTCTTAATCTCTGTCTATCTGTCTGCCTGGACACATCACTCTCTATAAAACTACCAATCTGTATTTACCTACATATTTGTCTATCTACCAGGCTCTATAACTATCTACTTCGAAAAAAGTATTTTGTTCCATCTTTCTTACTCTTACTACATGCTTCCCGTCTTCCCCATTGCTCAATACCTTGTTTGCTTTACTGCTCATCCTTTTTCTAAGTCTGATATCAATGCATCTTCATGTGTGTCTGCACTTGTCGGTCCGTCAACCCATCTATTTTCTTTCTGTTCATGAAGTCAATATAAGATCTGATCTGGAGGATATTGCAGACAAATTGTATGCGCAGTCATACCACGTGCCTGAGTGTATTTGACCGTCTTCTTCAGGTTCACTTTCCACATGATGTGCGTGCGCACACCAGCGGAGTGTATCCCAGCTCATGGTAATATCTCAAGACTAAAAAGTTATTAACAACTGTATTACGTCAGCTTGCGGATGGGGTTCCTGCCTCGTCGACTAACCGCAGAAAGAATTGAGGCCTTGCAAGCTAACGACGCGAGATTACTCTACACGAGACCGGTTGCAAAATCTGTGTTGCGAGTGCAGTCTCAGTTGTGAATCAAGGCCTACGGACCAGCAGTTAAGTATCTGGGGCCTTAATCACCAGCGACCATTAGCGCACTTTCTCCCTCTCTCTCGAAATACCATCCGGTCGCCTGTAACATTAGCAATGATGTAGAGTTCAGGGGCGCCGCCATTAAGAGGTTGATATATTTTCAATTCGCCGTCGGATATTTTCTACTGCAATCATTATCTTACAAAAGACAAAACTGAGATAACAAAACATTCAACAGCTACCGTGGGAGATGACAACAAAATATCTTTGTCTCACCGAAAGGTGTGTTCGTTCTCAGAGCTGATAACGCTATTATTCATGCCACAACTATTTGAAACGGTTGGGAGGAGCGAAGGGGACGAGGAGGGATAAGATAGAGGGGGTGGGTTGGTGACGTCACGGCTCACCTCAAGATAACTCACTCGTGACGTCATATCCTAAGTATATCCGCCTTACGAAATACACATAATCAAGCCTATTTGAAAAAAAGAAAGTGTCACACAATACTCCTTCTCCTAAACATTCCTTCTTTCCGCTCCCCAACAGGTAACCCACGGTAGGATGTCACGGTGAAATGACAAAAACCGCGCCAGGTGACGGCATGAGGCAAGGCTCTTGTAAACAGATGAACACGTGACTGCGAATAATCCTTGAATCCTTCGCGAACGCTGACTCAACTGCGCTCGCGAGTCTATTATGATCTTTCTTTGTCTATCACTCATTTCTCTACTCTCTCGTGGCCTGGCCTCTTGGTGTTCCTCGACCGAGGGGCCTATCTCGTTCTGCTGAAAGGTTGCTGATGTGTCTTTAACTTAATTCTAAGCTTAATGATTACATCTAAATTGTAGATCTAAGCCACTAATTATCAGAATTAACGTCTGCGAATACGCACAGAGGCACAGACACCACACACACATACGCACACGCACGGACGTGCGCACATACACACACACACACACACACACACACACACACACACACACACACAACACACAACACACACATACACACAACATACACACACACACATAAAACATACATACATACATAATACAACACAAACACACACACACACACAAACCACGCAACATACGTAGGCAAAGCAATTTATCCGTTTTTTTTTTGTACCTATCTACATATGTACCGGTAGTACGCATGTTCTTTTTCCTAGCTGCTAAAAGTTCATCCAGCTGTTTTCCCTCGAGCAAGTACTCAGGCAGGACTCGCTTCCGCTGGTTGCTACACTCTTACCAATTTCCTTTTCGTTGTGTTCTCTTTCTCCCGTACCACTTCGGTCTTTTGACTCTCGAATTTCTTTTTCCTTTCTCACTTTCGGCCGGTCTCTCTCTTTCTCTACCTACATTCCCTTCTCCCCTCTCCCTCTCTCTTGTCTATTCTCGCCCTATCCTCCCTCCCTCAGCTTTCCTGTTCCCCTCTCTTTTGTCTTTCCTTTCCTCTCCCTTCTTTTCCTTTCCTCTCCCTCTTTCACCTATCATTCCTACCTCTCGCATGTTTCTTTTATCCCTCTTTCATCTTTCCCTCCGCCATACTCTCTCTCTCTCTCTCTCTCTCTCTCTCTCTCTCTCTCTCTCTCTCTCTTCTCTCTCTCTCTCTCTCTCTCTCTCTCTCTCTCTCTCTTCTTCTTCTTCTTCTTCTTCTCTTTCTCTCTCTCTCAAATCCCATCGTTAGACCACAACCTCATCATCGCGAACCGGCAAAACCCATTCAAATTCCCCGCCCCCTGAATCCGCCATCGTTAAAAATACGCGATCACTTTGCGTCCGCTGCTTCTCGCCATGTGCGCGATTTACGGTAACCGCCCTTTTTTTTTTAATTTCCTCCTCTGGCAGGGGAGGCAGACGGCGAATTGCCCCCCAATGAAAGAAATTGGATCGTTATAATTTACAGCCGCGCAGGTGACAACCGCGGTCGTGGCGGTGATGGGTGAGGCAGGCAAGTCTGGATGATTGTCTGGCTAATTGTGTCTGTTGGAACGAGGAGTCTACTAATGATTTCTCTGCCCCAATTATTTGTTATTATATCTGTCTGCCTCTCTACCTTCACACCTGCCCGTCTGCTCGGCACTTCTATCTATACAAATACAAAAGAGAGTGAGAGAGAACCCGAGAGAGGAGGTAATACATTGAGGGGTACATTGAGAGATGGAGAGATGGATGGGTAGGAGGAGGGAGATGAAGGGAGGAGGGAGAAAAGGGGGGGGGAAGGCGGGAGACAGAGAGGGAGGGAGGGAGAAAGAGGGAGGGAGGGGAGAGGAGGGAGGGGAGGAGGGAGGGAGGGAGAGAGAGAGAGAGAGAGAGAGAGAGAGAGAGAGAGAGAGAGAGAGAGAGAGAGAGAGAGAGAGAGAGAGAGAGAGAGAGAGAGAGAGAGAGAGAGAGAGAGAGAGAGAGAGAGAGAAAGAGAGAGAGAAAGAGAGAGAGAAAAAGAGAGAGGAGAGAGAGAAGAGAGAGAGAGAGAAGAGAGAGAAGAGACCGAGAGGGAGAGGGAGGAGAGAGAGAGAGAGAGAGAGAGAGAGAAGAGAGAGAGAGAGAGAGAGAGAAGAGAGAGAGAGAGAGAGAGAGA
>NW_020869876.1:138977-141477 GCF_003789085.1 Penaeus vannamei
GAGAGAGAGAGAGAGACGAAGAGGAGAGGAGAGAGAGAAGAGGAGATTGAGACTGAGAGATGAGGGAGAGAGAGAGAGATTGAGAGACGAGTGAAGAGTGAGAGAAGAGAGAGAGAGAGAGAGAGAGAAGAGAGAGAGAGATGAGAGAGAGAGAGAGAGGAGAGAGAGGAGAGAGAGAGAGAGAGGAGAGAGAGAAAGAGAGAGAGAGAGAGAGAGAGAGAGAGAGAGAGAGAGAAGAGAGAGAGAGAGAGAGAGAGAGAGAGAGAGAGAGAGAGAGAGAGAGAAGAGAGAAGGAGAGAGAGAGAGAGAGAGAGAGAGAGTGAGAGAGAGAGAGAGAGAGAGACGAGAGAGAGAGAGAGAGAGAGAAGAGGAGAGAGAGAGAGAGAGAGAGAGAGAGAGAGAGAGAGAGAGAGAGAGAGAGAGAGAGAGAAATACAGATAAAAATTGCAAATTAGGGCACGCGGGAACTATCGGAAAAAGAAAACATGAGAAGGAAGAATAACAGGAAGGAAGACAGATGGCAACAATGCAAAAGCAAGAGCTCAAAAGTTACACAAACAAGACCAAGACCCAAAAGGAAAATGAGAGCGAGGATAAAGAGCAAATGAGAGTAAGAATAAAGAGCAAATGAGAGTAAGAATAAAGAGCAAATAGCAAAATGAACAAAGAGCAAAGGAGACCGAGAAAAAGGAGCAAAAGAGACCGAGAATGAAGAGCAAATGAGAGTAAGAATAAAGAGCAAATGAGAGCAAAAATAAAGAGCAAAGAAGAGCGAGAACAAAGAGCAAATGAGACCGAGAAAAAGGAGCAAAAGAGACCGAGAATGAAGAGCAAATGAGAGTAAGAATAAAGAGCAAATGAGAGCAAGAATAAAGAGAAAATGAGAGTAAGAATAAAGAGCAAATGAGAGCGAGAAAAGGGAGCAAATGAGACCCAGAATGAAGAGCAAATGAGAGCAAGAATAAGGAGCAAATGAGAGTAAGAATAAAAAGCAAATGAGAGCGAGAATAAGGAGCAAAGGATCAACGATTAATTTTCTTCAGTCCGACGCGTCCTATCCCATTGTTACCTTTTGCGTGTTCGGTGTTCAACGCGTGATAAAAGATGTCGCTCTTACATAAAAGACGTGGGTCACGGACAGGATCAAACCGTACCAACGTAAAAAATACCCAATAAAAATGATTTCCTTTTAAAAGCAAATCTTCCCTTACAAGCTCTCCCCTTTGTTGATATGCTAATATGTCCTGTTTCAAAGAGCATGTCCTCGGCAAATGTCATGTGGGTATCATCTTTTGTGTTCAATATACATTTTTTTCTGACCTCGATCCTGCCCTCCTATCGGCAAGTCACAGTCGCCGTCAGAGCGAAGTCGATGACACGGTGTGAGAGACACGCTCCATATCTCCCAAGGTTCTGCGGGTTAGATAACACGCCGCGCGGAAGCCTTCGCCTCCAGCCAAGGGGGGCACTTGTACGGAGGAGAGAGGATCCACGCTGCGGCACATCCTGCTTGTCAAGGATTCGTAGGCTGGCCAGGGAGAGAGCCTTGCATCCTGGCACTGTTATTGTTTGCTTTGGCGAGCCGCTGCTGTCTCTTCTAGTTTATGTTCTTATTCACGTTCTTATTTAAGTCTACTTGTGGCGCAAGTTTTCCCCAAGGAAAAATCCAGATTCGCATTAAAACGACAAGGGCACTGCACGCCAAGGTGAACCCACTGTTCTTGACGATGTGAACAATAGGGTGTCGATTACATGCCAGGAACATAACGCTCTACGGAAGGGTAAGAACCTATTTCATAGACAAGACGTTACATAAAAAAATATAATAACTAAAGCAAGGAACATGCAAGAAAGAGAAAACGGTAGGGGGGGGACTCACAGCTCGCATTCCTCATGCCAGTCTACGTTGCTGGACGCCTTCTCCTTGATGGACGTCTGGAACTTGTCCTTCCCGAGTGCAATAACCACGAAAGCGTCGTTTGTCTCTGCAACAAAAGAGAAAAATGTGAGAAGGATGAACACCAAGATCGTTTTTGAAACACCAATGAGGATGCGTGTGAAATGGCAGGGTGGGCGTGGGAACCGAGAACAATGAGATCACGTTGCGTGAATAACGAAATGCGATGGGCCAGATCCCGAAGGGTGTGAGGGCGGAGGGCGAGAAGCAGTCACGGCCAACGGGACAGTCTCGATACCCGCACACGTCACCCGGCGGGCGGATATTGATGGCATGGTGAGTGTGCGAAGGGGGGGTGCAAGGGGTGGTGCAGGGGAGGGGGTGGGAGAGGGAAGGAGGGCAGTTCCACGTTTCACCTGCCGCAGTATCGCTCATCAACTGCATCGCCGTACCTGTCTCGGCAAGGTGGAAGTGAGGGTGCACTGACACACATACACGCAAAATGCATTTCAAGTAAACACAAACACATCATCGTATTCACCAATCAGTCGAATACAAAAAATACAAAAAGATAAATACAATATCGTATATATGTCTATATTT
>NW_020869876.1:146477-151477 GCF_003789085.1 Penaeus vannamei
ATAAATGATCTTCACAAACGTTTGCATTCCATGAAGTACTAACGTCACGTAGTCTAACGTGGGAGAGTCCAAACACATGTGCAAATAATAGTTACACGCAATATGAAGTGTTACGGTACTGTACAGTGAAACAATTTTCTCCGCATTTCTCCTTTCCCCGGGAGCCTCAAGGCAAACTTCTCCCCGGGACCTAATTCGCTCGGGACCCAGTTCGCTCTCTGGAGACAGTCTTCCCGGTAATTTGCACCCATCTAATTAACAATGGCTGCCAAATCAAGCCCAAAATCGTCGCTGTTGCTATTGTTTTTTCTCCCGAGCAAGCCATTTTACCCAATTACACTACGAATATAAATCCGAAATCCCTAATTTCTCCCTCTTCCTAAACCTTTTCTTTACTCCTGCGCCGAATCTCTTAACGACCCGATTTTTATGGGTTTCCAGTGCGGCGTCATCGTCACACCTACGGGGCCATTTCCGATCCCGCTGTGATCATAAACTAGCTAGTTACGTCATCATCTGCGGAGGGAAGGAAAGAGAGCGTGTGGAAGCCTAAAATTGGGGATTAAAGCCTGAAGTGTCTGTATTATTCATAGTTTATCTGAACATATGTGTATACTGTACAGTAAAGCCTCTGCCCTATATAGCGTCGGTGATATATCAGACAAGCGCTCGCAAATCATACATACAAATCAAATGGCCATTTGATATCATGTAGTCATCCGCGTGCCACACTAAGATTTATTTTTTATTTGCTTCCTATGAAAAGATTAAAAAATTCGCCACACACACACGCAGACAGACAGCCAGACACACACACACACGCGCGCGCGAGCGCCTATACACATATATGTGTGTGTGTGTGTGGTGTGTGTGTGTGTGTGTGTGTGTGTGTGTGTGTGTGTGTGTGTGTGTGTGTGTGTGTGTGTGTGTGTGTGTGTGTGTGTGTGTGTGTGTGTGTGTGTGTGTGTGTGTGTGTGTGTGTTGTGTGTGTGTGTGTGTGTTTTTGTGTAAGCTTTATGCCTGTTATGACTACCAAGTTATTAACAAGCAACCGAGGGGAATCTAATCGGAAATAGCCATCTCCACAGGTCCTCTTTCGGGGGAAGCGACGTGTTTGGCACCCGTCCCAGCCGCGCCCTGTGCCACGGGGCGGGGAGCCGCGCCCTCGCACCTACGACGAAAAAAGGGTATAAACAAAACAGGCACAGAGACGGAAAAGCGCCCTCCGCCCTCATCAATATACATAGAGGGACTCCACGTACTGCACGTTTGGTTCCCACCCACGGCGAGCACCATAGAACGATGTACACACTCGTAACGATGTACGCACGATGTACAATGTACTTGAGCCGCTGGCGAAGACCGCAAGACATCTCTGGGAACGCCACTCAGCCCGCGAGGCCTAAATACTCGCGTTTGCGAAACTGCGGTCCTTGCTGGCCACATTACGCATGGCTTGCATGACATTTAGTGCACAAGCGTGTGCTTCTTCACCATTACACTAGCTGGCTGTAAAAGAGAATTAACGATGTCCCGTTTGTTTTCTTAAGTGTTGGTCTACCTGATCTAAATGTCTGTTAGTATATGGCCTGCTTGGTAGCCTACCTGTCTGTTTACCTCCCTGCCTGTTTGCTCGTTTAGGCTATATCGGTAACTGCCTGCCTCGAGGTCTAACAGACCTGGTTAGCCCTTGGCCTGTCTACCTACATATCGGTCATTCTGAGAATCTGCCAGCCTGCTGCCAGCCTCTGCCTGCCAGCCTGCCTACCTGCCAGCCTGCCTGCCTGTCCTGTCTGCCAGTCCTGCCTATCTGGTCTCCACACTTTTTTTTAAATTGCCTTCCTTCTTGCCGGCTTGCATGAATGCCCGCCGGCATTCTGTCGGCTTGGAGCCGCGCTATCTCGACTTCGGTCTGAATTCACTCTTCTGAGTTCGGGAGAAGAGCGCCTATTGCGAAATGCCCATAGCAGCAGCATCTGCTCAGCCCACGCCACAACCCTCCCGTCATACGATCCAACCACATCACCATTCCCTCTTCGGTTGCTGCAATCCCTCGCGACTTCACCGCATCCATTAAAATTCCGCTGCCACCAGAAATCTTGCCCTCCGTCAGCATCGGCACGAACACCACCACTGCTGACACTGCCGACATCGAGCACCCTAATACAAACAACACATACGTCTCTGCAGATGCGGCAGACCGACGCGACGCAGCGCTTCCTCCAAGACGTCAACCCGAGGAATATAAAGCACCAAAATTTATGGATCACAAAGTTCCTCCTTGGGGTTTAAATTGCACATCAAACGAGAGAACATACTTGACGTGGCCCGGGATGAGGGGGAGGGGATGAAGGGGGTGAGGGGGGCAGGACACCACGCTACCATATAATTAACAAAAGCGCTCTCGTATGCTAAGCAAGTCACGTGAGGAGGAAGAGTAGAGATCTCAATAGCTTGCGCCATAAGGGCTATGCTCTTATGGAACTCAAAGGGGAAGTGGCCCTTCACTGACCTGTGCCAGAGTTGGAACCGCGCGCGTGTAAACAATATCGCCATGTGATCGGTTTACTGCCCTCGAGCTACCAATGGCAACATGAGAGCCTTGATAAGTCAATCGTTAGAATCGCCGCCCAATGGCAATGGCGGAATGCAAATGAAAAAAATGTAGCACAGTGGGGTGGGAGTGGGAGTGAGAATGGGAATGGGATTAGAAGTAGGAGTGGATGTGGAAATGAGAGTAGATGTGGGAGTGGGAGTTGGAATGGCAGTAGTGAGTATGGGAGCATGGAAGTATGGGCCGGGGTGGAATAGAAACAGTAGATTGGGACTGGCAGAATGCGTGACCGCGTGTCCCATCATGAAACCAGATGTACCCGAGTACGCAGCCACGCACAAGCACAAATGTTGACAAGGAAGACTACTCAGTGGGAAGACGAGCAAGCATTGTTCTCAACGCAGCATCCGAACCTTGAACCCACGGGCGCCCGCACTTTCCCACACCTCGCTAAATCCCGTGCAGAGCGGCAGCCGGCCCTTGAACCAGCTGGTGCTCGCAGTTTCCCAGCTTGACTTACGCCCCTTCGCGCCACCCGAGCGAACCCTCGCCCTCGCTGCCGCAACCTTTAAATGCGCTTTAACGAGACGCCAAAGACACGAAAACACAAAGCGCCGCCTGAGGTTCGCGGCTCCGGTGCCAAAGGGCGTCTCTTCGGCAACCAATCGCGCCCTTGCGGTTCGGGTGTCCTGGTCTCCGAAGACGAAGGCTCTCCGTCTTCCTCCTACAAGACCTTCCGCTCCAGGAGACCCCACCCCCCTAAAAAAATAAAAAAAGCTAACCTCGATCTCGCCGGCCTGTAATTTCGCGTGTGACTGCATGCCAGGCTGGATGAGTCAAGCGTACGTGCCACACTTGTCATCGCTAATACTATGGATTCATCTCAATTTCGCCACACACTTTCGCCACGGTTCGCAGAAGGAGCATCTGACATCTTGATGAGCCCCTCGGAGATGGCATAACTGTGCTCCTTTCCGGAACCTTGACACACATAGTAATCATAACGCACAACAAGTTCATGTACACTTTTACTACTGAGTACATGCATACACACGCAGTCGTGCATTCGTATGAAACCAGGCGCGTACTTCAACCCACGCACCTACAAAAACCCATAAACTTTCACTTACTCACCCGAGCACTCACTCACTATTAGTTTCAACTCATACAATCATAAAGACGACCCTATTTACTCACCATTTTTCCCCTTGTAGAGTAGATTCCTCGCTCTTTGTACTGAAAAGAAAAAAAAAATACGATTAATATTCGTGTTGCGAAAGGAGCAAGACCTCTCGCGCAGCCTCTCACACAGGCGGCGCCCCAAGCCCGGCGCTGGAGCAGACAGCCCCGGCGAGGGATGGCGGCCACACGGCGACCAATAATAATCACAACGAAAAATTAAGGATGCTCGTAAAAGCACAAGTATCCCGACCTAACAGACAAGGAGACGGAGAACCTAACTGGACGGATGAAACATAAAACAAGCACCTGAAGCATCTTGGGCTTAGCCAAGCGTGTAGGGGGCCGTTTACTACGTCTCCTGACCACCTGTTGCGTTCATCATTAAAACTGAACACTTTGGCACCTGTTACATATCCAGGTGCCCGTCGCTATATCTCCCTCGCATGTTTTCCCTGCACTCCCTGCCTGTGTGACCCTCTCTCAAAGCCCAGCTCTCTATCCTCCCACTGCTCCTGTTGCTCTTCCCCTCCACTTTCTCCTCCGTCCCCTCCTCCCTCCCACGCCCCTTTCTACCCTTGTTAACCCTTCTCTAACCCTACTTCTCCCTCGTAAAGTTTAATTACTATCTTTATTAAAATCAGGACATGCGGAGTGTACTTTATCTTACTACGCCATTAGCACACCCCTTCCCTCCTCCCCTCTCTGCCCCCTCGACGCGCGGTACACCTGTGGCGGATTCGTAGCGCAATCGGAATTTCTCTGCACTTTTTTTTGTTGTTTCCTCCCGGATGTTGTTCGCGTGTTGGATCGCGCCATTTTTACACATCCGCCACACGAAACGACGCATGGTAATTAACCGCTAACACTGTATACACATACCCCCCCCCCCCCCCGGCCATGCAGACGACAAAGACCGCCCTATTGACCTCGACATGCTATTGTCACACTCCCGCCATAGTTAGCCTCGTGACGTCACAGTGTGTAAGCGACCTTCCCGGACCGATCAGATTTTCCCATACCTGATTCGTCACGCCCATGTCGTCCCACACTCTCCCACGCCGACGATTGGTGACCAACTTGTTTGTAATCAATTAGGGCCGACGATAGATAGTTTCGGGGGAGGGAGGGGAGGGGGAGGGAGAGGGCGAGGGCTCGGCGCACAGGAACGGCACGAGACGCTGCATAATCACTTCCCGCTTTGCGCTTCCTGTAAAATTCATGCTGCACAGCCCTTGCTTCATCTTCATCTTCAAGCGTGCGTGTA
>NW_020869876.1:168977-171477 GCF_003789085.1 Penaeus vannamei
GTATACACAATTATATAGTAGTAATATATATATATATATATTTATATCTATATATAGAGGATATATATGAGGGAAGCATACAATACCATACACCGTAATTATATATATACACATGGAGTATGCTCACACATACCACACACCACACGTGGGTGGAATGAATAGATACATTATACAGAGGGTCATACTACTCTATAATATATAAATATATAATAGATATGATATACTATATATAGATATGAGCAATAACGAATATAATCATATGTATGAGATAGTGCAAATAAGAACTATGAGGATGATAATATGTATAATAAGATAAATAAAAATATAAAAATGATATAATATGACAACATACAATATGATGAGATCTACAGATATTAAATTAGATAGATACACTATACTTCTTCATATAATGTATATATAAATAGACATCTAGTAACAATACCTATACCTAAAAAATATCCCTATGGTAATGTATCCATGGGCAAATTATACATATAAATAAATAATAATAACATAAGTAATAATAAATAAATAATAAATATATTTAATTTAATTATTATTTAATTTATCTAATTACGTAATAAAAAGCAAATATAAGAGAATAATATATGCATGTCAAAGACACAATATCCGATGACAAAATAACACATGCTTATGTAAATACGTATATATGGCAATGATATAAATAATATATCACTATTTCATACCTTATTACAGGTATTAAGTATATAGAATAAACATATATAACAATATATATATATATTATATATGTTTTTCTTTCTCTTTTTTCATGTACATATGTGAGTGTGTCTGTGCGTATACATTTGGCATGCTGGCAGTACATACGCATGTGTAAGCGTTGATTTACCCAGCCAGACAGACAGGAAACCCTAGAAGCAGAACCACTTGGCTTTCTTAGTAGCATCTTAAAGCAGGGGAAGCCTGGGGCCCGAAACGTTAATTCTTCACTGATTACTCGGAGGGAAACCTTTTCATGGTGCGGCTTGACGCGGGTCTTTCTATATTCATTTGGGTAATAATTTGCACATTAAAGTCTGGCATTTTTGTACTTGGATATCTGTGATATTAGAATACAGAAAAAAATGAAACTGATGCTAATGTCATTTGCCAATGGACAATATCTAACGTCGATTGATGTACCGTTACTTTTGGCGTTATATCGACAGAAGTTTCAGAATTAGTAATCAAAAACTGATACACAAATAAATTAATTAATTCAAGAACGAAATCTGTGAGAAGTGTAACTGTTTACTGTTTTGAATGCGGTTCCATAACATTTGCATTGTTGATATTCAATATATATTATTTTTTCAAACAAGAAATCATTGCGATCTTGACGTCAAACATCCTTAGAATATGTGAAATATGATATATATCTATACACATAACTATCTATATTCACACATTCACACGGAAATTGTATAGCCTCGGTCTCTAAATCTTTCCATTTTGCAAAATCATTCATTAAGGGTATATAGTTGAACAGAATAAGATTTTCATTAACACTGATATTTAGAATAACACTTTTTTATGCTGGAAGGGGCACACATGTAATCCAGCAGAACACAGGGGGAACTCGTTGAAACCCTATTAGAAAACGAATTCGAGGAACTGCTACATTGTCTTTTTCTTCTTGTTATTCTTTCTACTTGATTTTTTCGTGTTGCTTTCGTGTCTTTGCTGCAGTTTTGTGGCCTCCACATCAATGCCTTCCATAATGCGTTCATTGAATAGAATAAGGGTTAAGAAAGTATACATTTATACTTCTTCTATCGTGTGGTATCCATAAGTAAAATAATTATCTTTTTGATAATGATTAAGAATTTTCCACTGAAGCGATTAGTAAAGCAAAGGAGTCCAAAACATTTTTAACGTTTTTCTGGCTCTTCATTTAGAACCCATTAATGGCGCTTAAATAAAATCTTTAGAACACAAATAAGTTTCTCCAAGTATGAGGAAGGGATTAATATCGGTGTATAAGAGCAGAAAATGGAGGAGCCTCCCCTTATGATTTACAAAACAATGCAAAAGAGGAGCTTGTTAACAACCAAATCTTGATCCCAAGGCTTATCATGCAAGAGAAGTTGATATCACACATCTGCACATAAAGCAAAACTCAATCTATCTAGAAACTGCCTTACTGCATGGCAAAAAAAAATGATTCAGCAAAACTCAGGATTTGCAGTCTTGCAACATATATACCGAAATGTAACCTAGTTCATATATACCGAAGTAAAAAAAAGAAAAGAAAAGAAAAGAAAAGAAGAAAAAAAAACCGTAATATCGAAACAAACGACCCTCATGTAAAACCATGAGGAAATTGCACCAAACATTTCAAAATTATTTGAAGACGTTTAGTCACGGGATATGATATACAGTCAACATATAAACTGGGAAAAAATGATAAATGATGGGGCGAGAGATATACGTGCATATCTATAAGTTTAGAAGCATATATATCCTATATATTGTGCAGTAA
>NW_020869876.1:188977-191477 GCF_003789085.1 Penaeus vannamei
CTTAATCATATGGCTGCACTGAGTTGAGGCAAATTGAATATGATATTCTTTTAGAGGACAAAAATTTGTAGTCATCAGTACAAAAAAACATCAGTAAACACAAACAGTAACATCACAAATGAAGGTAGAATATCACAGAAGATGCTGCTCTCAGACTAAGGCCACTCAGTGCTCCCAAGTTTCAGCTCTATCTTGCCGTGGATACAGAGGTGAAGACCATGTTTCCCAGGGGATGTTGGGGGTAAAGCCCTCCATCAACCCTCCCCTTAGGCAGTGCCTGAAGGGAATGCCCAGTTTCAGTAACTTGGATTGATGAACAAATCTTGAGATGTGTGTTTGTACTGTAAAGAATTACCATTTATAGAAAGCGCTGCTCACAGCCTAAGTCCATTTGGTGCTTCTGAATTTCAGCTCTGTTTTGCTGTGCAAACCTAAGTGAGGAAAATAATTCTAGATGGGTGTTCGGGAGGGGGGGGGGCAAAGTAGCCATCAATCCTCCCCTCACAGTGCCCAAAGGGCATGCCCGGTCATGGCAACTTTGATTGTTGAATAAAGTTTGTGACCTGGAATTGGCGACTTAATCTCTGGGAAGTGTTTGTATACTGTAAAGAATTACTTTATATATATAAATTTGCTTGGAAGACGAAAAAGAAATAAAATATTGTACTGTGTTGGTCATGTCAAACAAGTTCTCTTTAGGCTTTTGTTATATATTTCCAACTGATTTACAGTGACACCATTATTGTAACATATATCAAACTTAACAAATATTAATATATTCCTCATGTGATATCCTGTAGATGTATCAGAATAAAAACAACTGTATAGTTTATTTTGCACAAGTTTTTGGTGCAAAGTGAATTTTGTCTGTAATGGATAGAATAATTGAAAATAAGACATTTCATCTATGGTATTTCCTTTAAGTGATTATAAGAATGTTGTGCAACCTTTGATACTTTGCTTTACTGTTACGGAAAAAAGAAACTGTAATGACACTATCATAAAACTACACTCACTGATGCCTGAAATGGTGTTTGTTACCGTGCGCAATTTGTCCTTTAGAGACAGTCTCAAAACCAGGGTATCATGCAAACCCAAAAACCCAAACCAAACCTTTCCTACCTTTTTTCATTCCCTAGACAGGGGTAACAAGCCCCCTCATACCCCTCTTTTCTTAGCATATCATGCCAACATATATAATGGATGTGAGGGTGTTGTGGACTTTGTCTGTAATGTGTAGCGAATATTTTCGTAATTTTGCGGCAAATGTGAAGCTGGAGTAGCTATATAAAATGGTGGTGTCCATTTCCCTCTCTGTGCATTGCTATGGTAATGTTACCCCATAGTGGTATATGGTATATGGGTATGTGCAACTAAAGATATACCAAAACAACAACTGAAGCCTAACATTTTGTTAGCACATTTAGAAATTTGGTATATGTGTATAGGATGTCTTAGAATCCACCAAGCCTACAAGTCCACACAGGTGTCTGTGCATTCTGCACTCTTTCATTTGCACACACATCAGCATGTATGTCATTGTAGCTGTACATGTATTTACATGTACACATAAGTGCATGTATGTTAAAACATGTACATAAACATGTGCATATGTGCACTTAAGTTTGTAAATGTGAGTGCACATGTATGGAAATGTGTGTACATGTGTGTAAGCATATACATATGTGCAGAGATATAAAAGAATATGTAGCATCATAAATGGATTTCTAGCTACAGAGTGGCCTTGAATTCTTTTTTGTTCATGGGAAATAACTAATAAGAAGGAGTTAATATTTTGAAATATGAACTCACCATTGCTCATATCCCAAGAATGTTTTGATTTGTGGGTAATTTTTTACAATGCAGACACACTCTGTAACTCCACGTCACAAACTTTATTCAAAAATCTAAATTGCTGTGACTGGGCAGTGCCCATAGGGAGGGTTTATTGGGGGGGGGGGGGTGCCCCCAACACACCCTAGTAAACATTGTCTTTTCCTGTATAGCAAGATGGAACTGAAACTCGGGAGTAGTCTTTTTCTTTTTATATGGTGTTACCTTTCATGTCTGCAAATTTTGTGTTGTACCAGTGACCGCAACTTTTTCTTCTCTACAAGAGTATTATCTTCATTTTGTCTTAGTTTAGTGTGACCATGCAGTAAATATTTTTTGTGAAGTAAAAATACAAATTTTAGATACGTATTAATCATTTGTATGGAGTTTTTAGTATATATTTTTCTGTTTCCTATATGTATGGTAAAAGCAGCTTCATTATTATGTTTTCTTGCTTAATTTGGTTCAAGTGAAAACAAGAATGTTAAAGCTTTCCAATCCCAAAGGTCTGAACTAGTGGTGATGTTATGGCAACTTTTCCTTGGCTCTCTAGTCTTTTGAGTAAAATACACCAGTGTTCATGCATTACCAGTACTTAGTTATTTGTATGATGTTTGTCAAAATTGAATCATAATTACAATATTTTTGTGAAGAAATTTTAAAAGTT
>NW_020869876.1:196477-208977 GCF_003789085.1 Penaeus vannamei
TCAGAGGCAAGCCCAGTCGGATGAACAAACTCCTTGGATCAAAGGCCCTGTGAACCCCAAATTCTCTTGGTGGCATTGGCTTAAAAGGATGGTATTATTTTGCATACCAAGCTGAATAGCTTAAGATTTATATTGTATACAGGATGGACAAATTATTCAATTGTTGGAAAACCACAAGTTTTATTCTATATTAGATATCTTCATTTGTCAGTATTTGATGCCCTTCTTTGTTATTAATCCTCCCTTTTTTCTTTTGTAAGGAATTACTCTTAACTATTTATTGAAAATGATTGATAGGTGCTTGTTGAGAACAATTTTGAAGTAAAATGTGAATATTAGAAAATTATTTTTTATGAAGCTGGTTTCAAGTGAACAGATGTCTTATTTATTTTTAGTAGTATGAATTTGCTGATAAAGAAAATAATCAATAGATGCATCAAGTATTCAAACTAATAAATTTTCTTTTGAAACAGATCCTAGATGGTTTGTGCCATCAGACTGGCAGGTTCAGCAAGAATTGTCTTGCTTTGGTAGATGAATATTACCAAATTGTATACAGCTTCTTGATGTCTGAAATCCATCCCAAGGAAATCTGTGAAGCTGTAGGACTCTGTGGTGCTAATTCAGTTTTCAATGGAGAGGTTTGTTGATTTCTGTTTTTTATTTATTTGCGAAGGATTGGTATGTATTTGAGCATCTGTTTCAACTTCCCATGAATAATATTTTGCAATATTTTGTTGAGTAAACATTAATGGGGCACAATGAGAAAGCATTTAATCAGTGTTTGGATGAAATGACTATACAAAAATTTCATTCCCTAGCATCCAGCTTGGACAGTGCTTGATGTAAGGCATAGAGTTGCACAAACTCCTCTCAGGCCATCACTGATGGTTGGGCAACACTTGATTGGTGGAGATGAGAGCAGTGCCATCAGATTTGAGAATGAAAACCAAGGTTCAAATCTGCCGCGTGTGAAGCTATCAAAAAGTGGCATTGGTAAGGTTGATATTTACTGTAATGAATCATCATGAGTAATTAGACCCTTTTTGATATTAAATGAAATTCTTAATCTTTTGAAAATATTGTAAAATGAATATCCATTTGTGTGCATTTACCTTCTTTAAAGCATCTAACTTAATAGAAATTCTTGTCAATAAGTGATATATACATAGAAGGGATATCTATGTTTTATTTTATTTTTGCTCTTGTCAAATATCAGATGTGTCAAGTGCTGGTAGGAATGGGATGTTGGCTGCACCTGTTGGAAAGGGACGTGTTGGGGATGACAACAAGTGTGTGATGTGTGAATTTGCTCTTCATTTCCTCCAGAATATGCTTGAGCAGAAGGACACTCGTGTTAGTATTTTTGATAATTGGTTTACTTTTGTCTTTGCTTGCTTATTCCTGTAGCTACCCTATTTTTTTCTTATGATATTTTAATTCATGTTTACAAGTTTGGTTTTAATCAGTTTCATTTATAATAAGACGACTAATTTCATTTAACTTTTGCTTTGCTGCTGAAGTCTGTTGGAGTAAGTTAGAAACCATGCAATTTACAGATATTACACATTTCTTGTTATTATTTTTTCCTTTTCCTCTGAACTGTTCTAGTATGCAAAGGCTTTCCTTTAATGCATATTAGAATACAAATATTCAAAATAAAAATGATTTATGTACAATTGATATAAAAATGCATTATCAGATAATCAGAAGGGGAAAAGTGAAATATGACATTGATTAAAATTGGGAAATGAATTGTAGAAGGACATCGAAGATGCTGTTGAAAGGCTGTGCACCATGATGCCCCATTCACTGGCAGAGGAGTGTGAGGACTATGTAGATGCCTATGGTGACCAAGTTATCGAGTTGCTGGCTCAAGAGATTGACCCATCCCAGGTAAGAAAGCGTGAGTTAATGATTAATCAATTAGTGCAGAATTCATGTTACCAGTATTTTTTACTTCAATATTTTGGGTATGCTAACTAAGGTTTGCTTAAAGAAAATTGGTAATAGGACTATGTATGTACTATATTTGAATTTAGAGATGAAAAAAGAAAGAAAAAATTGTAATAGAATTATCTACGTTTTTTTTTTCCCCCATCAAGATCTGTCCTATGCTGCATCTCTGCCCATCTGAAGGGGAGACAGAGGAGGCAGTACAGGTCACTTCTGGAAAACCTGACGTATCTTGTGTTGTGTGCGAGTATGCTTTGACACAGCTGGAGGACATGCTGGAAGATAACAGAACTGAAGTAAGTTGGTAGATGTATGGTGGATTATAAAATGTATGTAATTATGTTGGATGGATAATATCTTTGATAATTTGATTAGGTATATGATATATTAAAGAATCTCAGAATATCCATTAATGGAGAATTTGTGTGTGTGTTCAGTGTACATAGCAGTCAATATTCCCACATGTAAGACACCCGGAAAAGTAAACATTACCAAGCGTCACGCCAGTGCGATGCTAGATCGATGCTAGATCGGAGCTCGCGCTCTGAATTTATCACCTGGAAAATATTATTTTCGGATTGAAAATGTAGCCGTCGCTAGTGGGTTGATTTACACAAGTTACATAGTATTCATATATAAGGCAG
Source organism: Penaeus vannamei (assembly GCF_003789085.1). Classification (NCBI taxonomy): domain Eukaryota; kingdom Metazoa; phylum Arthropoda; class Malacostraca; order Decapoda; family Penaeidae; genus Penaeus; species Penaeus vannamei. The sequence continues at coordinate 199,078 of NW_020869876.1, forward strand.
TTATGCTAAAGAAACAAAGGAGACTAATATGCCGAGATTTAGCTTTAGTTATGTTTTTCTGCTGTACGAAAATTTTTCAAATGGATCTAAAGAAATTTTATAGATTCTTGTAATCAGAAATGTAATTATCATTTTATATATTTGCAGGCAAGCATTGAGACTGCTCTTGAAAGGTTGTGTGCCCTTTTGCCCAAGTCAGCACGTAAGGAATGCAACATGTTTGTTGAATTGTACACTGATCAGGTCATACAGATGTTGCTCAACAACTTGTCCCCGGATGAAATATGCACTAACCTGGGACTGTGTAAGCAAACAGGTATGAGTTGTATACATTTTTAAATTGTAGTGTGTATATTTTTTTTTACCATAAAAATGTCTTCTCAGAGAAGTGATATACATAGTCAAAAAGAGCATGCTAAGCTCCAAACGAAAATAAAATGCCTTAATAAAACAACAAGAAAAGCATTCTGTAAAGATAGTGTTGGTTATTGCTAAGGTTGATATGCACTTTGTATATCTTGTTATATTGATTGTTTCACCTGGGATTAATTGTGTAATTCCATGGACAAAATAGGTTTATATATTTTATATTTTTTCAAGCTGTGGAGTGCTCATTATTTCCTTTCTGATCCCACATGTGATGTCCAATTATATCTTGAAAAGAAAAAAATCCCTTTTTTATTCAAGTGTGTTTATTATAAGCTTGAACAATTTTCAGGTAATAATCCCTTAAAAGAAAGGCATAGCACAGACTGAGATGTGCCTTGCAAGGTTATATTCACTCTGTCTACACTTGAACAGTGCAATTAAAATAAATCAGGAACCTGTATCCTCAAACTTTATGGGAACACTGGCAGAATAATCCACCCAAAAATTATCAAGCCTAGACTTTATCTGGTGACAGTGTAGTGTTTTCAAATTTAACAATATAAACCTTCTTCCTAAATAACAATGTAAAAAAAAAGGCCTAAGCAAATTTTGTCACATATATTTAAAGATTTGAAATGAAGTGCATATGAAAGTATATGAAAAACAGACATTCCCTGTCTTTATTTCTTATTCTGATATTAATATCCTTGGCAATAAGTCTTACAGTTTACTCTGGCTAGAGGATGAATGTTTTAAAATAATGGTAACAAAAAAAAAAAAAAAAAAAAAAAAAAAAAAAAATAAATGGAATTAATATAAAAGCATGTAAAAAGTTATATAATTGTCTATGGCTGTTCATTCCCTTTCCCTTTCCATTACATTTACAAATTGATTATCATTTAACCTAAATGTTTGTTTATCCAAAGAGCAAAAACAAATGTTCCTTATATATTCATTTGTTCTCCCCTGTCCTTTCATGAAACATGAATTATCATTTGTTGTGTAATTCTTAAAGTATACACATTTTTTTAGAGAGTGAACCTTTTGTAGAAAAATGTATTACAATTCCTGTGTTTTTTTGTCTTGCCAGGAGAATATTATCTGCTTTCAGCCAAAAAGTTTATGCTGCCTAATTAAGTCTAGATTACATAAAACATGATTATATATGATACACAGATGCTTCATGACTGAACAAGAGAGAAAAAATATGGAAACATTTATCCTTTAGCGAGTGTAAGTTGTAAACAGTATAAGTAAGTGAGGGCATAAAGATAGGTAATGTCTTTTTCTTTGTCCTTATTTATCCATTTAATTTTAAGTATTAGAGAATATGATAGCTTTTTCAAGCGGTATTTATTTAACAATAGGGCATATATTGGTATACTTGAATGCACTAGTTTTACCAGATAAAATCCCAGCTTGATAACCAAAGGGTGGCCATGAATTTACTTGGCCAACTGTACCTATTACTATTCAGCTTGTACTTTATTTTAAGTTAGTACTATGTTACGTCAGTTTATTACGTATGGTACATATTCATTATTATGAAAAGAAGAATGAAGAAAGCAGAATTATAGTGTTCAAATTTTTTAAATGCATAGAAGTCTGTTAACATTTTTTCCAGTTTTAGTTGTGGGATGTATACCTTTACCATCCTTATTTTTATTATTTATGTTGTAGGTGGACTCATCATTAATTGTTTTTTATTAAAGGCATAAAGGGATTCGATTTGAAGTCTTCTTTTTAACATGTGAAAAGAAAAACTTCTAAAATTATCTAATATCTTTGCACTTATTTCTTAGAATAGTTTTCAGTTGTCTTCAATGTAAGAATTTCCTTTCCAGAAAGTGCATTGCCTATGCTTGATGCCTCTCACCAGTTGCCAGTCTCTCGCATGTTTGTCCCAGCTGTATCATCACGTAAGTTACTCAGAGATTAGCTACCTTCAACACAAGTTACTAATGTTATTGATTAATCTTATTATGATTTTTCTTGTATTTTGTCTTATGATTTAACCCTTTGGATGCTTGAAAGAGGTGGAGAAATGCTCCTCTGAGATGTCCATTTACTGGTCAAAACAAGAAAATTGACAAAGTATTTTCAACACTTTATGATACTGATAAAAATATGAATTTTATTAATATAATTAAAAAGAAAGAAAGAAGGAAAGAAAGAAAAAGATAACATTTATGGAGTTCAAACTAGCAAGTTACATTATTAAAATTCATCTCATATCTTAAACACTACAAAAGCTACCTTGATTTGATTTAGTAGTTTTAAATACTTATAGGATTAAGAGTTTAATGTAAATTAAACTTATTAACCTTTTTGGCTAGGATGACAGTGATTCAAGTTTAGTGATTGTTTACACTGTGGCAGCAGCATTACTGCTCTGTGCACAATTGATATCTCCGACAAGAGGTGTACACCTCAGGGTTTCTTTTCCTCCCTCACCATGATACTGCTGACTGGATGATGCAGGACCTCACTCTTGTAATCTAACATGAGGTTCAGTGAATAAATACAGTGCTATCTGGTGCAAAACTTGCATACCACATTCTGTCACAGTTGGGAAATAAGGCAAACAATGCGTTTTTTGGCATTTTGGCAGCATTTACTGCTCTCTGTAATACATCAATGGCTTCACTAGTACTTTAGAGTCAGAAATGCATTTTGGGGGTTTTTGTTTGGCAAACAATGCGTTTTTTGGCATTTTGGCAGCATTTACTGCTCTCTGTAATACATCAATGGCTTCACTAGTACTTTAGAGTCACCAAGGTGTCAATTGCTATTCCTATCTATCTCACCTTTTTACCCTCTTCCTTGATTTTCAAAATGGTATTTATTCATTTTTTATTGCCATTTGTATTTTTACAACATTATGGTAATCATAATGTCATTAACAATAATAACTATTAGGATTGATAGCATAAGAAAAAAATCAGAATGGGGAAATCGGTTGAGATTACATCGGCCTACTAAGCATTTGTGGAGCAATCTATTGTATCTAGATGCTTTACTGCTGTCACATGGCCCAATAAACAGGTATTAACACTCAAGTGCACTGTAAAGTCTCCTGTCACTCCTTTGCAATGTTATTTTCTCTTTTTCTGCAAAAGCATTTTTAGTTTTTTTGCCATTTTCCAATTCATATTTGTCATTTGATTTGTTATCCTGATTTCCCATGTGCAGACTCCATATCTCTCTAAGTAGCCTATAACTCTGTGGAATAGTAATAATAATGAGCAACATTTTGTTACTTTTTTTTTTTTTTTTTTTTTTGTAAACTTCTATTTCTGTGATACAACCTGCACTGCCAGTCATAGTGGTCAGGAGGCCAGGAATAGGATAATGAGTTCAGACATAGCCTCTTCCCAAGAGCCAGCATTCTTCCAGTCATTGCTCGTGGTTTGTACACTCCACATTTCTTTATCAGTGGAAATAATGCAAAAGCCCCTTCCTAAATGCCCACTGAGTCTAATCACCCTCTGAAGAGAGTGATTAGTGCACTCATGGTGAGTCATTCCTATCACCCTGGCCTTCAGCCAAAATGCTCATGACTGTAAATTTGCATTACCCCAGCCCATAAAATCAAAGCAAACAATTTTCTTTCGTAGAAACGACAGACGACTTCGAGATGACACAGTCTGCAGCATGTGTCTTATGCGAGTTTGCAATGGTTCAGGTTGATGACTTGCTCTCAGAAAATGCTACTGAGGTTAGTGAAAATCCACATTATAATGATGGGATTGATGCATTACTAGCCTTGATCTTGTAGTTGCAAATAGACACAAAAGATACAAAAATATATGCTGTAATTGCACAACTTCTTAATTTTGATTGAAGTGTGTAGAAAATTTAGTAATATTCATGGTATGAAAGAAATGTTACATATTTGTAATTTTACTATACACAAGTATAATTGGTTTAGATGAAGAGATGAATATGGTATCTAATGTTGATTTTGATGTGAAAGTACATTCTGAGAAAAAGTTTATTTTTATTAATATTTTTTATTTGTATTACTACAGTTGTTGGTAAGAATGTTATGGATGGTAATAATGATATCAGTGATGTTATTATCAATTGTAATAGTAATAGAAATAAGATTAATATTTAAGATTGATATGATTGAGGGCTACTTTAAGGTATGATTGATATCTAAATAAAATTAGATTTTAATTTTTTGCCTGAAGTGAGAGAGATAATCATCAGTAGAAGTTCAGTCTGATATGGACATTGGTAATAGTTAAAAGTGGATACTAATGTTCTTATGATTTAGCTTCAGTTCTCAAGGAGCACATCCTTGCTGAACATAGTATTTGAAAGGTATTCACTTTCTTATGTTTTTCAGTAGTAGCCCATATTATAGTTGCAAAAGAAATACTGGAACTATTGATGATGGTTTTAATATTTGCCCACTCTTTTTTCAGGATGCAATAATTGAAGTTGTGGACTTCGTTTGTGCTCATATGCCAGGTGTTCTTGCTGATGATTGTATTGGCTTCATTGAACAGTATGGTGATGCTATCATCAAGTTATTGGTTCATGAACTTAGTCCAAAGACTGTTTGCCAACAGATCAAGCTTTGCAAACCTCCATCATTTGAAAGTAAGTTCATCACAAACAGAATTTGAGATTCACATTACGAAAATGTTTGTAGAATTTTTGATTGGAGATGACTTAGTACTGTGATGTCATTCTACTGTATGCTGTATCAGATACAGTTGATGTAATCAAAGTTATTATTATTATACAGGTATGAGAGCCCTTATTAATATTAGAATGGACAAATGCCAAGTTTGTGAGGGAGTTGTTAACTATATTGACAAGAAACTAAAGGATGGAGATGCAACAACCACCATTGACACTGTTCTTGAAGAAGTTTGCCGACTCTTCCCCAATAATGCAAAGGACACGGTATGAGATGAGTCATATGATGTTTAAGCCTGAATATTAACTCCTTCATTTTGGGCATGCTATATCTGATATAATGACCTATGATGTGCATACACATCATGATTTGCAATGAGTGGGCCGGCTGTACACAGCTTAGGCCTAGCTGCAAAGTTTAGAATCTTGCATAATATTATATCACAGAAAATTCAGGCCCCATCATGGTAGGATTAAAATGCATGAATATATTTTCATTTGAGGATGACTATTTCTTATTGTATGTAGGCCTTTCTTTGTGTTGTATGTCTCTATGTTTTATTAATTTTGTACTCTTTCTTATGAAAGCCATACAATATCTCAACAAAATAAAATTTTACCTTTTTCCAAAAGAGAACTGCTTAGACATTTTTACCTTTTTACACAGTGCCGCAGCATGATTGAAGTTTATGGACCCTATGTAGTGAACCTTCTTGCTGAACTAGGGGACTCAAAGCGTGTGTGCCAGGCCGTAAAAATGTGCCCCCACCACACTTCAGAACCACTCCTGGGAGCTGAGAAGTGCACTTGGGGTCCTTCTTATTGGTGCCAGACCAAGATGCATGCAACAGCCTGTAAGGTAAGTCATAATATGTAATTGTTATGTTGTTGTTTTTATATGTCTAGTGTTTGTTGCTTTTTTGTCATGGATGACAAAGAGATCCATTGGTGACTAAGTATTTGCTGACAGTAGTAGTGGATTTGGTTGTGGTAAATTTCCTTGTTCTCTTTCTTTCACTTGCTTTTGTTTTCCCTCTCTTTTTTGCTTTCAGGCTTCCTTCATTGTTTTTTTATTTTATTTTATATATATATATATATATATATATATATATATATATATATATATATATATATATATATATTTATTATTATTTTTTTTTTTTTTTTTTTTTTTTTTTAAGCATTACCCTCCTCTTCCTGATATTAGTATCCCTGACATTCTTCTGCATCTTTTTCTCCATACATTCTTCATCTGATTCAGTTTATTTCTCATGCTGACTCCTGTCCTTTTTATATATTTATTTTTCTTTTTTTCTTTCCTTCCTCATTTTCTGCTCGTTTTTTTTCCATTCCACTGATACAATTCCATTGTTAATTCAGTTTCAATATCTGTATCTTTTTTCTTCCTTACCTTGTCTTTCACTGTTTCCATCTTAATAGGCAATTAAAGTAGGTATTTCATTCATGGAAATCAGTTTTATTGTATCTGTTAAATTTATATATCACAATAACATTATTGTTGCCATTTTAGACATTATAGACCAGGGGCCCCAAAGTGTTTGATATCCTACCCTTGGGGGTCAATGGGTCGATAAATGCCGTAACAATTTTTGTTGTGTTTGGATCATAAAGTTTGGATGAATGTTCGTATAAGCAACTAGAATAGATAAAATATAATTTGCAGATACACATTTGTAATTTATATGCACTTAGTTTATATTGTCTGTTTATTTTATATTCTGTTTATATTTTGTATCCCAATATTTTATGATAGATATTCACCATGGGAATGGGCTTGGTATGCAGTTACCCTTACTAATGCAAATAGAAAGCAAGGTTTGGCTTGCAGTTCCCCTCACTAATGTATATGGAAATGGCACATCTACTTAACTCCTTTGCTGCCCAAAATCAGGGCATTAGGGTTATTTAGGCTAATCTTACAATGTACAGGTGTACTTGTTTGGTTTCAAGGCTCCTTTTCTTCCCTTAGCAGTGTTGTTATGCTGTTTAATGCTTAAGCCTTTTTTTTCCTCCACCAATGTCTATTTACCATTTTATATGCTGTATTCAGATGCTAATAAACTGTTTTCCTCACAGTATCCCTGCTCAGGAGTGCAGTAACATTGTTATGTTTGTTATTTATTATTTATTATTATTTTTTTTTTTTTTTTTTTTTTTTTTTTTTTTTTTTTTTGCAATATTCAATTTTTGTTAATACAACCTGCATTGCTGGTTATAGAGGGGGTAGGAATAGGATCCTGAGCTGGTGCTCTTCCAGTCATGGCTCGCAGAGGATGTATTTCACATTCGTTTACTGATGGGAATAATGGAAGAGCCTCTTCCTAAATCCTCCAAGTGCTTTTTGCAATCATAGCGAGTCATTCCTGTCACCCTGGCCTTCAGGCAAATTTTTCCAAAATGGCATAAAGGGGTTCTTGGTTTATGACAGTCTCGACTCATGACGTGTCATGGATACGACACTAGAAATCTAGTTTGTCTTCATTGTGTTCCTTTAGCCCTAGTTTTGTTTTCGTATATGTCATAGAAGTGTGTTATGTTTTAGATTACGACTTTTATACATGTACAGATAGGCACCGAAGTCACTCACATGTATGTACATGTGAGTGACTTCGGTGCCTATGTATGTATGTACATGTACTGTATTTATGTGTGTTCCAACTTATGTCGAGAACTCCCTTTATTCATATCATCTTGTGCTCATACCAGATTTTTACATGACATGATGGTCATGTTATCTGGATGCAAGGGTTTAAATATTAATATATATTTTTTTTGTATGTGTCTGGGAGTGAATGAGAAATCAAGGATTTTGTGTAGTCAGTTGTTTAAAAAATTGGGGACTCTGGTGTCAACCAATTTGCCAACTGTTGATGTTTCTTTGTTTCTTCTAATTTTAAAGGAAAGCACAATACTCACAAGTTCCATTCCATTCCAGGCAACTGTTCACTGTGAAACGAAGGTGTGGAAGGGAGTTGTTCCTGCCGTTTAAAGATAAAGGATTGATTGAAGAAGAGGAGGAAGAAAAGAAAAAAAGAAAGATGCAGATGAAGACAGAGTGGATGTAGATATTGGAAGTGCTTTTTTTTTCTTCAAAAAAGCAGCAATGAAAAAATAGATCAAATCAATTGTTTATTGTATACACTTGTCATTTTGAAAAACTACTGTCTGTGATGAATATTTTTTTATGCTTGATGATTGTGATTCCTCCAATTTGGCTTGTATTTTGTTTTGTTAGTTGTAAGGAATAGTGGAATTACCAGGATGTCTGAGGATATATAGAAAGATAATTTTAGAAGCATTCTGTGCGTTTGGTGTTGAATTAAAGAAACTTGTCGTTTCGTCCATTGGTAATGTTATTATTTTTTATTCATCCTAAATTCTACTTAAGTGGGTATCTGTAGTAATTATTTGTACCTCAGCATGCTTCTGTTGTAGAAATTCATTTATCAGTGGCACCTATATACAGGCTTTGATATATCTCTTAGCAGGTTTGCTATGCAATAGGGTATGTTCACTTTTAGTTCATATAGGCTTTCTTCTTGGATATATACATACCTATCATATTTTGCTTTAATAATATCAGAAGCCTTGTATCATGATCTTTGGTGGGTTTGATGTTAGCTCCACATATTCAAGCAAGGTAACTGTGATTATTGTTACCCCTGAATGATTTTACATCTCAAACAAGATATATTTTTATGTTCACAGAGATCATTAATATTGAGCAATGTTGTTGAAAGTGCTGGAACCTCAAATTTTAGTTTGTTGATCTCTGATGTATATGACCAGTGATTGTTGTAGAATAAGAGTATTCAGAATTATATGTAACTCTTGCATGTTACATCATGGAACAGAGTGCCTGTACAATGATATATTGATAAAGGCTGTCAAAATTTCCTGGATTGTATTATTTTAAACTATAATGAAACTTAATTGGGTGAAACTCCAAAATCTGGATATTATGGAACTACAGGATGCTGCAAAGGTCATATAGTACATAGCTATATATTTTAACTGTTCCTGTGAAGGAAAGTTGTATATTCGTCTCGGTTCATCAATTAATTGGTTTCTTGTTAGTTTTTGAGGAGGACTGATGCAAAAAGTTACTAATGATGGACAAGGAAATTTATTTTTTGGGTTATTGATAGCTAAGTACCAGCTATGATTTTGGTGGTATGAGCCAGGGTAGACCGGTATAAACTGGGGTAGATAACGAGTTGACCTGAGTTAAGAGTCTGTTAGTTGAGTGTCCTTTTGAACATCTTTTAATCTTTGTTTTATGCAAAGATCCTTATAACAGTTTAGTTCCTCAAAGAATGCAAGTAGTACAAAAAAGTCAGTTATAGTTAATATGAACTGGCTTCTAAATGATACTGAAGTTGCCAATGACTGTTAAGGCTGTACATGATCCATTTCCTCCTTTCACTTTCCATTACCACTATGAATCTTTACTAGGATAACCGTTGTTGTCGTTTAGAGGTTTATGTGATGTTGAGCAGGATCATCTGTTCATACCCAGCAGCAAACAGTCGAGCTACCAGGCAGGCGGCTTCATGGTCTTGTCTAGTGATTTCTCTTGATCACACTCTTGGTTTGCCTGCCAATTTTGGCAGAACAATGGGTATTGAAATGAACTTCATCATATGGACGGAGCCTTGTTCGATGAATACATGCCAAATCTGATCGTATTTACAAGTATATATGTTGTATTTACAAGTATTCATATCAAAGGAGTTTCATGACCATTATCATTTTCATAATAGAGGAAATTATATATTGCAGTGAGAACATAACAGTAAAACAAGATAGTCTCTTTCAATAGTCTTTAGATATCAAGTACCCGAATGGCTGTATAAT
>NW_020869876.1:221477-236477 GCF_003789085.1 Penaeus vannamei
TAGACAATCACTATATGTTTCTACATATTTTTTTTCGTGTGTGTTTAGAATTCCCCGGTCCAACGAGATATTTACATAAGACATCAGAGAGGGTGGAGGTACAGTACTGAAGATACAACGCAAGAAATAGCGAAGACCCAGTAAAAGAGGGAACGAAAATACGACAAAAGAGAGAAAAATATATCAAAATCTGGGCTGATAACACTGGCCGCTACCCTTCCCCCTTCGCCCGTTATTAGCGAGCGAATTGTTCTCTTTTCCTGATATGTTTCTCATTTAATATCACTGCTCGCTCAGAACAGATATCAGGTCGGATTTTTTCAGCCTTCGTATCCTTCAGATACTATCTAGATGGTATTGGAGTCTGTTTGTATTAAAGTCAGATGTTTCTTGCCGCGTCAGCGTTGTAGAAGCCTTTTACAAATGTGATCTCATATTTCGCTTTTTTGCGTAATAACGCCAACAAATTGAGCGCTGAAATATGCAGTCTGTAGGGTGCACACATTTTAATTACGATGCAAAGGCTTCTATAAGCTCGTGAAAAAATGTATCACTTTTTAATGATTGAGACATGTTAGTCTAGGTCCCATTCATAGTGGAGAATTGAGGGGTCTGAGAATTCCTTGTTAAGCATACACACACACACACACACACACACACACACACACACACACACACACACACACACACACACACACACAAACACACACACATATCGTATAATGGTCGAGGCATTCAAAAGAGAACCTTTGAACATTTATGCGGGCATTTGGTGTTGCTTGTGACTATTCTACGAGTGGCTGTGTGTAGACGTGCATAATACATTTTGATTTTTAAAGGTTGCTTGTCTGACTCCTCTCTGCAATACTTCGAGATCTGCGACTCGATGTGCGAAGGTAAATTAAATTAATCGAGACCTTCCCGTAGATTTTTATAGCTATACGTTCCTCCTTTGCCGAAGGAGATATTAATCATTCGGTGCATGTGTGAAAGGAATCCTTCTTCTTCTCCTTTTCTCCTTTCCTTCGATTCCTTCTGTCTTTCTCTGGCTTCTGTTCTGTTTTGCTATGTGTGTCTTCCTCTTGCTCTATTTATGTGCCCGCTTCATCTCTTTCTTTGTTCTCTCTCTATTGAATATATATATATATATATATATATATATATATATATTATATATATATATATATATATATATATATATATATATATATATATATATATATATATATATATATATATATACATATATGTATATATACAAACACAAATATTTACACACACACATGTGTGCGTGTGTGTGTGTGCGTGTGTGTGTGTAGATAACATTAGCAAATCAGAATGAAGTCTCCTTAAAAGATATTTTTACCCGTAAAAAGCACAGAGCTAACAATTGAAACGTTTGAAGGACACAAGAATGGTACAGCAGAACAGCGTTTCCACATCGTATAGTAAAGAATATCTACTTTACCGTACGGAACGCAGCAGTTGATTCAAAGTGTAAATTTATGCAAATGTATCAGCTGTATTATCATTCTCTAATTATGCAGATATGTGTGATTACCATAATTGCTTCACTTTAAAAGATATATCCAGTTATAAGGTTTCGCGGGAGGCAAAAGACACGGACCGTCTCAGCCGACTTTGCGTTACGAGGAAAACTTTGGCTTATTGTTTATGAAAGTCTTGCTTCTTTACTTCATGAAATTTCCAAAGTTTGCCTTCACTCTTTTTTTTTTAAAGATTTGTGGGAGGATATATATTTTCCTGGCGAGATAATTTCCATGTCTACTTTTTCCATACTATTCTTCATCAGTTAATTCATTCATTCATTGTTCCGGTCTTTCAAGTCAAGAAGACGACGGTGACTTGTAGATTCCTTCTGCATAATGTTTCTCCATTGTTATGCAGATTTAGTAAGAAAAAAAAATAGACATAGAAATAAAATAGGTAATTAAAATGAATGTCATAAAATCTAAAACTATCTTCTTGTGTGCTTTATGACCATGTCTCGTTTCTCTGCTTCTCTCCGGTCATGTCCAGAGAGTATTTTATACATTGACGCTTTGCACAGAATCTCATACTGTTTAATGGCGGCGTTCTGAATAATGAAAATAGTGATAATCATAATGATAAAGGTGATTCTTACAATCCTTGCTAATATTTTCATGACTTTTATCGTCATTGCTATTACTATTATCATTATTATCATTACTGATATCATTCTTACTTTTATTGTTATCATTTTTATTATTACTTTCATCATTATTACTATTGATATTATTACTGTCATTATTGTTACTATTACTATCATTATCGATATTACTATTGATATTATTACTGTCATTATTGTTACTATTACTATCATTATCATTATCATAATCATTATTATCATTATCGTTATTATTGTGGTCATTATCATTATTATCAAGATTATTGTTTCTAGCATTATTAGGATTATTATCATTACTATCATCTTTCTTATTATTGTTATCATGATTGTTATTATCATTATTATCATTATCATTATCGTCATTATCATTACCATTATTACTATTATTACTATCATTATTGTCATAATCATCCTTAATGTTATCATTGTTATTATCATTATTATTGCTATATTAATATCGTTATTATCTTTATTATGATTGTTATTACGATTATTATTATTACCATAATAATTATTATCATTATCGTTACTATTATGATATTATGTTATTCGATTATTTCATCCTTATTATAATCATCATATTATTATCATTATCTTATTATTGTTATCATTATATGATTATATTATAATTATTGCTATATTGCATTATTATTGTATCATTATCATTAGCATTACCTTTATTATTATTATTATCATTATTATTACTATTATTATTATTATCATTATTATTATTATTATCATTATTATCATTATTATTATATTACATCATATTTTATTACTGTATTATTACTTTACTATCTATTATTAATATAATAATTAATAATAATAATAAAATAATAATAATAATTATATTATTATTATCATTATCAATATCATTGTTATTACCGTCATCATTATTATTATCATCATCATTATTATTATTAACATCATTATTGTTTTTACTACTATTATCATCATTATTATTATTATTTCTTATCATTATTATCATCATTATCACTATTATGATTATCGTTGTTTTTGTTATTAATATTACCATTATCATCATTATCATTATCATTGTTATTATCAATATTACCATTATTATCATTGTTATTAATATTATATTTATTAACATCATTATCATTATCATCATCATTAAGAATATTATTATCATTAGCTGTAGTATTGACATTATTGTTATCATCATTATTATCATTATTATCTTAATCGTTGTTATTAATATCATTATTACTATCATCCTTATCATTATTATCTTTCTTATTATTATTATCACTATCATCATTGTTATTGCCATTATTTTCATTACTGTTATTATCATTATCATTGTGTTAATAATAATAGTAATAACAACAATAAAAACAATAAAATCATAATAATAATGATGATGATAATGATAATAACATTAATGGCAATTATAATTATAATAGCAATAATAAAACAATAGTATAAAAACAATAGCAACAATAACAACAACAATGATGATAATAATAACATTGATAATGGTAATAATAATAATAATAAAAGTCATCATTATAGAATAGTGATAAGGATGATAAGGATAACAATAATAACAATGAGATAATAGTAAGATAATGATGATGACAACAATAATTATAATTATCATAATAATTTACGTTAAGAAGTTTGAATTACGCGCTAAAATACTTTCGAAAGATGTACTGTCGTTTAATATTTTCAGTGTCGTATTTATCTTTTCTTCATTTGTTTATGAGTTCATATCATATCATAATTTGTTAATAATTCTTTTTCATAAAAAGTGAACTCCATGGAGAAACTAAACATCCATTTTTGCATACGTTAGGAATAAAAGCACAATTTTGAAAGATGTGTATGGATATTACTGCCACGTGCACAGTTCTGCAAAGATTCCTTTTCTGGTGGAGAGTACACAGGAAACTGCGATTCTGTGGGAATAATACAGAGGTGTGCCTTGTTCAAAATCAATCAGAAGTCATGGGAGACTGCCACAAATATTAGGGGATGAAATTTCCAGCTATGATTAAGGTAAGATTGAATCATTACTAATTATTAATTACTAAACTTTTTTTACCGTTTATCATTGTATAGGAAACGAGCGTGCGTTGAATATATATTTTGCAATGTTTTGCTATTTTGGTTTTGGTATTTTGTTGCTACGCAGCAACCATTTCTTACGGTTCTTTATATGGTATTTAAATCCAACTGGCATGACTTAACCTCCAACCGACCGACCCCAAGGCCATAACTGGTAAGCTATGACCGGTATATCGTTTGTACTTTTTTAGTTTACTTTGCTCAAGAATAAGCTTCATTCTGCTCGGTTGTTAGGTTGTCTTTTGTCTTTTCTTTGTTTACTCTGTTTTCCTATATCTGACTGTGTCTTTCTGGATATCCGTTTGTGTGTTTAGAACTATTTTTGATTGAATAAGCGAACTAACAGTGATCAGTTTAATTAAAATTGCCGATGCCATTCTTGCCGATATATATATATATATATATATATATATATATATATATATATATATATATATATATATATATATATATACGTTTTAAATAGATTCTGTGGATGTCATTTCCTTGGCTCTTCTTGGCTCTTCTTAAATAGATTGTTAATTATTATTAGACACTTTCAAATAGCTCACACATTCTTTCGTTGCCAAAAAGGAGTCTGAAATAATCCCTTGTAGAGGATTTACTCGTACTTCTGAAAGCAAAATCTTAAGCCAGACCCACCACCAGGAAAGCGTGAAAGGAAATAAACAGTCAGATAATTCACTAGTGCGTGATGAGAAGATTACGAGTGAATAAACGATAATGTCGAGATGATACAGGAAGTTCCCCTTTTTTGCGTGAGTTCTTTTTTTTTCTTATTTTTATTCTTTATATACACAACCGCTTGATATAGTCTCCTGGGTACGAAATGATAAAGAACACGATTTATAGCTTTCTCTCTCTCTTTCTCGTTGCCTCCTATTCAGATTGAACCTAAGCCGCAAAAGACGCTACGTGTATCACTCGTCACGCTGCCCTGCCCGACACTGCTCCCTCACCTCCTCTTCCCCCCGTCCCTTCAACCTACCTACCTCTTCCCCTCCAACTCTGCCATCCTCCCTTCTCCTTTTCCTCTCCTCGCTGTTTACCCTTCTTCTTCACCCTTCTCCCTTCCTAGCCTTTATCCTTTACCACTCCCCTTCCTTGACGTATCCTTCCCCCTCCCCTTTCCATGCCGGTATTCTCCCATCCTACCCCTTCTCCTACCCTTATTCCTTAATTTCTTTCCTTTCTCCTTCCTCCTTCTTCCCTTATATAACACATCGCTCCAGGGGTTCATCACACATAGACAGTCCGTGACTCTGAATTAAAAGGCTTGGAAACACTCGGTCTTATCAGCTTATCAGATAACGCTCTGCCAGGGATGTTCTTTAGGCAATTTTGGCATGATGCGCACTAAATCATACTTTACAGAATTTGACTGCAAGTCCTTACGTATTTGCGTGTACGTGCAGATGATACTGGACGAAGAGATCTTATATCAAGGATGAATGAGGCGCTCTCCATGATGGTCCAGATTGCAGCCTCGCGGGTGGATGTGTATATTTGTCTGCATTTTTGTTTGAGTGTGTGGTCACTTTCGTGTCCGTTTTGTGGGTGTGGACATAAGTGTTTGGGGGGTTATTTGTGTGTGTAGAATTGTCTGTGTATTTGTGTGGTCAGTTGTGTCTGTGCGAGCTTTAGTTTGTGTGTGTGTGTGTCTGCGGTCATTTATGTGTATGGTCATTTATCAGGCAACTGGATAGAAGAAGAAAGTCTGGGGGGAGAGAGAAATAGTAAGAGATCACAAGAGAGGACACAGACTCATAGAAAAAGACAGACACATCAAGAGAGTGACAAAGAAACCAAGCTCATCCTAGGCGGAGAACTAATGCAATTCATACCCTGGGATAAATCTTCTGGTGTGTGCTTACGAGCGTGCGAAAGCTGGCTGTCTCACCGACCAGCTGGTTGATGTGAATTCAGACACATCATTTTGTATGAATCTGTGACATGCTTGAATAATAATCTCTTTTGTTGAACGAGACTCTGGCTCCAGTTGCTTAGTCCACTTTTATCTTCTTATCATGCCACACCGATCAAAACAGTGGTCTCAACATGACAAATTTCCTCGCTAGAGTTAAAGTCCTCGGCATGAGGTTGCCGAAAACTCCAGCCTCGTATTCGTTTCACATTATTTTGCTACCTTTTTGTTATTTTTGTCATTCGGACAAAGAGCCCGGCACTCTATTCATATTGTATCAGTTTTCTCTTTTTTCTCGCTTATTTTTTCTTTCTCCATTCGAAGCTAAGTTATCGTCTTTGGGGGGAGCCTTCCACCCCGGCGGTACTTGTAAGAGGCCATCACGTGCGGGTTCTGTTCATCACGCTCATAATCTTAAAGCGGCCGCGGTACTCACGCCGCCTCACCCGCCCAAACGGCCAACCTTACTGGGGTACGACTGACCGCCTTGCCGCGTGCTCTACTGGGTACGTACGTTGCTCGCCCGGCCGTCCTCGCCGCTGACTCCAGCCTCGGCCTATTGGGCGGCCATGGGTGGCCATGGTTCAGCGTTGAAGGTTGTCCAGGGGTGCAATTTGTATTTTGCCATGCAAGAGGCAAATTGCACAAACACACAAATGCGCGCGTGTGTAAATATGTGTGCGTATATATATATATATATATATATATATATATATATATATATATATATATATATATACATATACATATATACATATATATATACATATACATATATATACATATATTATATATGTATATATATATATATATATATGTATATATATGTATATATATATATATATATATATATATACATATATAATATATATATATACATATAATATACATATATATATATATATATATATATATATATATATATATATATATATATATATATATATATATATATATATAAACACACACACACACACTCCTGGCCAAAATTAACCGGCTACCTTAAGAATTTTCGTCAAATCCTATTTCATTTTCCAATAACTCGGTTAGTACTGACTCAAGCCAGACACGTTTTCTATTTTCATATATATATATATATATATATATATATATATATATATATATATATATATATATTTTTTTTTTTTTTGACTAAAAGTTTCAATTGAGTACAGAACTTTTTGGTCATCTTGAGGACATAAAAACTCGCCAGAAATCCTCTTTTGTATAAGGCCTCGCTTTCAGTGGGATTCCTGGTGCCTGGATACAGCTGATTACTTACTCACTGAGCACTTTCCAGCGATTTCCATCTATTTTTCGTCGAATCTATTGCATTTTTTTCTGAATTTTTCAGATAAGTACAGATTTTCATCTAAAGCTTTATGTTTTTTGTTTTTTAAAGCTACAGTTTGCTGTAAATTGATCGACTTATTACCTAAAAACATTTTTGTGTGTCTAGGCCTTTTTGATATTGTTTTAGCTGCCACAAAGTAGCTCAGAAAATGAAAGTTGCAAGATCTACGGTGCAGGCAATAGTGAAGAAACAGAGAAACTGATACACGAAAGGACAGGGAAGGCAGAGGAAGGAAAAAAAACAACAGACAGAGAAGACATGAGTCATCATTATAGAGGCTTTGAGAAACAGAAGACAAGCATCGAATTCACAGCCAAATGAGCTCAGAGAAACTTTCAACACTGAAGTAAGTGCAAGGACAGTCAGAAGAAAGTGGTCTGAAGTGCTACAGAGCAAGAAAACGCCACTGTTGACTGACAAGGCAAGGAAGAAAAGGTTAGATTGGGCAGCTGAGCACAAGGACTATGACTGGGACAAAGTTGGTTTCAGTGATGAAAGCAGATTTTGTTTATTTAGTGACAGGCCTGAATGCCTAAATCCCACAGTAAAACATGGAGGTGGTGGCATAATGGTGTGGGGAATCATTACAAGAAAAGGTGTTGGTCGTATCTTTAAGGTTGTTGGGACTTTCAATGGGGATTATTACATAAAATCCTTAAATACTGTGCTGCACCATCTCTTCACCATTTCAATCAGGGAGAAGCAATCTTTCAAGAGGATAATGCTCCCTGACACAAACTGTAGTTTCAAAGCACAAAAAAGCATAAAGCTATTGATGAAAATCTGTACTTACCAAAGAAATCCAGGAGAAATGCAATAAACCCGACAAAAAGTAGATGCAATTGCTGGAACGTAAGTAAGTATCCAGGCAAAAGGAATCCCACTGAAAGCAAGGCTTCATACAACAAAGGCTTTCTGGCGAGTTTTTCCTCCTCAAGTTGACCAAAATTTTCTGTACTCAATTGTAACTTTTAAGTCAAAAAAAAAAAAAAAAAAAAAAAAGTGTTAGAAATAAGCTTGATACGTTTAAAATTCACTTTATAATGAATTGTTGGAAATAGGATTTGACGAAAATTGTTAAGGTGGCCGGTTAATTTTGGCCAGTAGTGTATACATATATATATATATATATATATATATATATATATATATATATATATATATATATATATATATATGGTTGGACGCGTGGTCCAGCCAAAAGTCCCCATGAACCCGTGCAAGGTTCTATTAAAAAAAGCATTAAGACAAGATTCCAAGGTACAGGATAATACCCAGGTTTCACTACCGCATAATAAAACCGGAATTATCAAGGCCTTGAAAACACGTAGCTTGGTCTTTCTGCACAGGTACTGGCATCACCAAATACTCCTGTCGAAATTCATGGCCCCTGCTGGCAGGCCAATCTGTCTATGGACATTATGGTCTGTCAGCCCAGAATTATGAACTACAGTACCAAGGTATGTCAAGGTCTCTGTGACTTCAATGTCCTCACAGCAATCACGTACCGACTTAACAGGTTCTAGCAAGTCCCCAAAATCCTGGGATAGAGAGACCTCTATACCCAGTGGCTTCGCTTCATTGCTAAATGCAACTAGAGCCACAACCAAGGTTTCCAAAGACTCAGATGGAATAGCAACATCATCAGCAAAGTCAAGGTCGGTAACCGTGAGTTGCTCCATAATGACGTTGGTCAGTAGCTCTGCCCTATATCCAGTCCATACAATTGTTGAAAAGTGTTGGTACAAGAACACAGCCTTGCCTCACTTCTGAACAGTGAAAGAAGCTCGACAGGCCCCCACCACACTTTACAGCACTTTCTGTTCCAGTATACAGGCTTGCTATTAGTCCAGTAAGCCATGTTGGAATTCCTCTCAATCTCAGGATCTCCCAGAGTGATACCCAATACATTGTATGGAGCACCTTGAGGTCAATGTAAGCTGCCCATGCCCGAAATTACGACGGCGCTCTACAATGACTCGAAACGCCAGGATATGGTCTATTGTAGACCAGGAGTGAATCCAGATTGCTCTGGCCTCTGGTGTTTCAGCAGGTGGTCTCTGATACATTTCAGAAGATTGTGAGCTAGAACCTTGCCTGGCATATTGAGCAGTGTGATGACTCGGTGATTGCTGCAGTCCTATCGATCCCCTTTCCCTTTCCAGAAAAGGATGACCACACCCCTCAAGGGGAAGAATACCAAACTGCCATATGGCAGATTGGTGGATCAATCTGTTACAAGTGCTCAAAATACTCAGTCCAGCGCTTCCACACCCCAAAGAATCTGAGATGAATTGGCCACTTACTGAGCTGACTGCAGTCACCTGGGAAGAGAGCTTGGAGTCCAGCTTTTTCAGGCAGCCAGGACAGAATGCAACCCCAGTGCCATAGGTTCACCAACAACCCTTAACAGTTTAGCTGGGATGCCGCAAATACCCGCTGCTCTACTTGGAGATCACCCCCTTAAATTCAGTGAGGGAGGGTGGATTCTCACTGATGGGTGGGTCTCAGCACTATTTGCATCCAAGTTAACTTTTGATGGATCAACCTGATACAACTGCTCAAAATACTCAGCCCTATGCCCTCGCACCCCAACATGATCTGGCCACTTACTGAGTGGACTACAGTCACCTGTGAAGAGCGCTTCGAGTTCAGCTTTTTCAGGGCTTGGTAAGCAGGACAAAGGTCAGTTTTTAAGAAATGGGCTTCGACCTCCTTTGCACAACAAGTATATGTGGCTTCCAGTGTCTCTTGTGAGGTAAAATTCTGTCTTGATCTTGGGCATTCATCAATCAATTTTTGAGCTGCATCGAGCATTTCACACTTAAAGGTGTCCCATAGAAGTACAGGGTTTGTCAGGTTGTCAAGCACTGTGGACCGACTTGAAATTGTCTCAGCAAATTCCCAGGCACTCGCCCCCTTCCTTAGCCTGTCCAGATGAAACACCCTAGGGTGGTCATTTGACCAGTGGGGAGTTTTGAAGTAGAACCGGAGGATAGCCACAAGTAATTTATGGTCAGTACCAGAGACCCTATAAAATAATGAGGCTGTGATTGATCTTTGCATTACCCACTTCGCTCTATCTTGTCCAACAATAAGGGTAAGAGCACTAGTACCAAGAGCCAGAAATTTTCAATTTCTGGGACCTTGCAAAGTCGTGGAAAAGACTATTCTTACTGCTGACATCAGGGTAAGCTTTGGGCAGTCACTCTGGGTGGACATCACCTCTGCCACCCCTGCCAACATTGTCTCCTATAAAGAGGGGTGGCAGGTTGTGGGACCCAACATCCGTCTGTGGGGTTCACTTGGGTTTTGCTCCACAGGCTCCAAACAGGACCCACAGCCCACCCCACTTGCTAGGTGGTAGGGGTATTTCCCTTCCCAGCATTTCCGTTTATATTTGACACTACTGATGAGCTATATCTAGGAGGAGAGGACTGGTAAGGCCCACCTCCCCTGAGCCTCCCATTAACCCCAAAAGGCTGAAGATGAGTTGACACAAAGCCAAGGAATGTCCATGCCAGTGGGCCATAACTCTATACCTCTGGGGCATCCTGCTGCTCGAGATCCCCACAGTTTAGCCTGGGACCGTAAGGTAAACAGTTTCCATAAGCCTCCAGGGGGACATGCAGAGCTGTTCCCTTTTTTACACTGGACTAGCCAGCAGCTGAAAGCGAGAAGGTATGCAAGCACTTAACACTGCAAGACTACCACACCATTACTTCACATCACCCTGAGCATGAAGCACCCACCCATATATGTATGTATGTATGTGTATATATATATATATATATATATATAATATATATATGTATAATATATAATGTAAACTATGATATGTATATGAATTACGTATATAATATAGGATATATATGTATACATATATAAATCAATCAATAAGTCAATGGTGCTGATGCCAACGGGACGTATATCTGTATCCAAACCCCTCGCTTCCATCCACGGGGAATGGAGGAATAATCCTGAGTCCCAATCATAAAGAAAACGTCATCAGTGTCTGGAGAAAGAATGACCGAATAATGTTGATTAAACTAATTATCGGAAATACAATCATTAATATAATGAGTGTATATGCACCACAAGTAGGCTGCGATGATGAAGAGAAAGACAAATTTTGGCAAGACCTAGATAGTATGTGCACAGAGATACCGGATGTTGAAACAGCCTTGATTGCTGGCGATTTCAATGGTCACGTGGGAGAGAGAAACTTGGCAATAGAGCGTGTCCATGGTAGATATGGGAGCGGGGCTGTAAATCCCAACGGAGAACGGCTAATTGACTCGCAGTGGCATACGATCTGGCTATATTGAACACGTTCTTCAAAAAGAAGGATTACAATACATATGAAAGTGGAGGACAGGAAACACAATTGGACTACATATTATACAAGAGAAGTAAAATGAGTGAAGTCAGAAATTTTAAGGTAATTAAGGGAGAAACAGCTGCCAAACAACATCACTGATTATTGGGGAGTTTAACATTAAAAAGAGGGAGGAAAGGAAAAGAAAGGGCAATACCTAAGATTAAGTGGTGGAATTTGAAAGACGGAAGACCAGAGAAGTTTGTTCAGGAGAGAGTGCTGGAGCAGATAGAGTTGAGAGAGGGAGTTGAAGAGTGGTGGAATTTGAATGCTTCAGTGATCCGACAAGCTGCAGAGGAAATATTGGGGATGACATCTGGTAAGGACCACCCAATGACAAGGAAACTTGGTGGTGGAAGGAAGAAATATCGGAAACTATAAAGCAGAAGAAGATTACAAGGAAGGAATATTACAAAAAGAAATGAGGAAAATGAAGAAAGGCTTAAAACAGCGAACAAAGCAGCAAAGAAAGCAGTGGCAGTAGCTAAAGCTGAGGCAAGGGAAGAAATGTATCAAGAACTCGATACAAGAGGAGGACAAGAAAAAGATTTATAGAATAGCAAAGGCCAGAGACAAGAGTACGAAAGATCAGACACATATCAGGCATATGAAGGATACAGAAGGAAATGTTTTGTATGATGATGATGCTATAAAAAGGAGATGGAAGGAATATTTTGAAAACTTAATGAATGTAGAGAACCCAAGAGTGGAAAACAGGAGCGGGCTTACCAACAGAGAGGAGGACTGATAACATATCACGTAGAGAAGTGGAAAAGGCGCTGAGATTAATGAAATCAAAAAAGCTGTTGGACGGATAACATCCCGATAGAAGCATGGAAAAGCCTTGGGGAGGCTGCTGTAGATGTTTTGTGGGACTTTTAAATAAAATATATGAGCAAGAGAAAATCCATCGGAGTGGAGGAAGAGCACTATTGTGCCCATATATAAACAGAAGGGTAACATCCAGGACTGCACTAACTACAGGGGAATTAAATTGATCTCACATACAATGAAGCTTTGGGAGAGAACTATTGGAATGAGGATCGAGGCTGAAACGGTCATCAGTGAGAACCAGTTTGGATTTGTTAAGGGAAGACAGACATCAGATGCTATTTTTGCCTTAAGACAGACAATGGAAAAGTACAGGGAGAAACAGAAGGGACTGCACATGGCTTTCATTGACCTCGAGAAGGCGTATGATCGTGTACCGAGGTCAGAGGTATGGAGGTGCATGAGAGAAAAGGGAGTGAGCGAGAAGTATGTAAGATTGGTTCAAGATATGTATAGAGATGTAACATCACAAGTTAGTAGTTGCGTCGGAATAACGGATGAATTTAACATCAAAGTAGGACTCCACCAGGGCTCTACTCTCAGTCCGTATATATTCGACCTTATAATGGACGTTCTAAGCGAAGGGATTCAAGAGGAGGCACCCTGGACAATGCTATTTGCAGATGACATTGTCTTGGTGTGTAAAACAAAAGAATCATTGAGAGAGAAACTTTCGCAATGGAAGAGGGCTTTGGGAGACCGAGGCTTGAAGATAAGCAGAACAAAGTCTGAGTACCTCTCATTTAATAATTTTGAGGAGGAAAATGGGGTGGAAATGGATGACGAGATCATTAAGAGGGTACCAGCTTTTAAATATCTAGGCTCACATGTGACAGAGGACGGTGAACTGGATGTAGAAGTAAATCAACGCATTCAGTCAGGGTGGCAGGCATGGAGAAGGTTTTCAGGAGTACTCTGCGACAAGAAGATCAGCGCAAGACTCAAAGGGAAGGTTTACAAAAACAGCTGTGAGACTGCTATCCTTTATGGGAGCGAGACATGGCCAATTAAGAGGGTGCATGAAAAGAAGGTGAATGTAGCAGAGATGAGGATGTTAAGGTGGATGTTGTGGTGTCACGAGGAAGGATAAGATCAGGAATGACTACATCAAAGGTACAGTCAAGGTCACAGAAGTGAGTGCAAAGATGCAAGAAAAAAGGATTAACTGGTATGGGCATGTCATCAGAAGTGAAGAAGGCTATATTGGAAACCAAGTTATGGAAATGCACGTGGATGGACGTAGAAGGAGAGGTAGACCCAAATTAAGTTGGAGGGAAAGGCTAAAAGAAGATCTGGAAGACAAGGGACTCAGAAAGGAAGATGCAATGGACAGAGCAAGATGGAAGAAGCTAGCGAGGAACAGTGACCCCATATAGAAATGGGAATAAGCTGAAAGAAAAAGAAAAAGAAGAAGAAAAAGATGAGCTATATCTAGGAGGAGAGGACTGGTAAGGCCCACCTCCCTGAGCCTCCCATTAACCCCAAAAGGCTGAAGATGAGTTGACACAAAGCCAAGGAATGTCCACGTGCCAGTGGGCCATAACTCTATACCTCTGGGGCATCCTGCTGCTCCGAGATCCCCACAGTTTTAGCCTGGGACCGTAAGGTAAACAGTTTCCATAAGCCTCCAGGGGAGACATGCAGAGCTGTTCCCTTTTTTACACTGGACTAGCCAGCGGTAGCAGCTGAAAGCGAGAAGGTATGCAAGCACTTAACACTGCAAGACTACCACCATTACTTCACATCACCCTGAGCATGAAGCACCCACCCATATATATATATATATATATATATATATATATATATATATATATATATATATATATGTATATATATAATGTAAACTATAAGATATGTATATGAATTACGTATATAATATAGGATATATATGTATACATATATAAATCAATCAATAAGTCAATGGTGCTGATGCCAACGGGGACGTATATCTGTATCCAAACCCCTCGCTTCCATCCACGGGGGTTTCTCATGGGGAGCCATGAGGCAGGCCCTCTCCCCATCTCTTAACTTTTTATGACCAGTCTGGTCGGTCTTCCTAGGGCGTCCCAAAGGCATCTTTCATGCAGGATTGTCACGCGATGGGTAGTGTCATCCACAGGGAAATGAGCTAGGTGCCCATATACCCTGAGTTGGCAGTCATTAATTATGCAAGTAATATGTCCCTTAACAGTCTCACGGTGTAGCTGTTGGTTGGACACATGGCCCTGCCTACTGTACTCCATGATCTG
>NW_020869876.1:243977-251477 GCF_003789085.1 Penaeus vannamei
AGAGAGAGAGAGAGAGAGAGAGAAGAGAGAAGGAGAAAGAGAAAGAAAAAGAGAAGGAGAAAGAAAGAGAGAAGAAAGAAAGAGAAGAGAAAGAGAAGAGAGGAAGAAGAGAAGAAAGAAAGAAAGAAAGAAAAAAGAACAGTCAGGAAGATTCATAAATAAAAATGAAGTACATTTTACATTTAATAAACGCGCAAGATTTTTCTCCTACATTTTCCAACAAAAAGACTGAAAGTAGATAATCACACCACCGCGCTTTTGTCGACAAATCTCCGCCTTCCCAACGATATTCAGGAAAGAAAACACGAACGAAAAAAAAGAGGAAAAATCTACTTATTAACGCCGCAAACAGTGTCAAAACAACAGCATTCACTCCTTTTTTCTTGCGTCTTTTCTCCCTGACATTTTTTCCCTCGTTTGTCCTGCAGGGGCGATCATCCAGGCGCTGTTGTTTCAGAGAGAGAAAAATGGCAAGTAATATCCTCAATATCTCACTGTGGTTTTCCTCATTTTTTCTTTTTTTCTCTCTCACCTTTTTCTCCTTTTCATTTTGTGATTTTTATGCCTCGTTTTTTCTGTTGTTTCCCGGTTTTATGCGCATTTAAAAACCCTTTTCGCAATGCGAGTTTATCAGCATAAGAGAAAAAAAGATTTAAAAATGAGAATTATCATGACAAAAGATTATCTTGAATATTAGTAATGATAACAATGATGATCATGATTTATGATCGCGATGATAATAATGATAGCAATGATACCAATTATGGTAACGGTAGTAACGATGAGAATGATGATGCTAATAATGATAAGAATATGGTAATAATAGTGATAATGACAACGTTAATAAAGGCAGTAATGATGGTAATAATAATGGTCAAAAAGTGATGTTATAATAATAAGAATAATGATGGTAATAATGATAAGAATAATGATGGTAATAATGATAAGAATAGTGACAATAATGATAGTCGTAAAAAGTGATGTTAGGATAATAACAATAATGATGGTAATGATGATACTACTAATAACCAAAAAAAAAAAAAAATCTTATCATCATAATTTCAACAATAATGATGAAAAGAGTGGCGATCATTAATGATAATTATAAGAGTAAGAATAATGATAATAGAATTGCAGTGATATGAAAATGATACGATGCTTTCAAATTTGAATTCACACAAAAAATATGGATAAAATGACACAGATAATGGAAATAATCGTATATAAAGCATTAACGTGCAAAGTGATAACGATTATGATTTTGTTAGTATTTAGGACAAAAAATATGATGGATATTAACAATACCAACATAATACCATTGCCATTAAATCATGGTACGAATGTCAGTAATAATGATAATAATGGTAATAATATTAGTAATGATAATGATAGTTATATCAAAATTAGTAATTAGGACAAAAAATATGATGCTGGATATTAACGAGACCCTCATATTATAATGATACTGTTGATATCATTACAGTCCTAATTGTAATGATAACAAAAATATGGTAATGAGACAACAATGATAATGACGGTTGCAATACTGCTACTAATAATGATAATATTAACGGCAATAATAATGTAATATTAATGGAACTTTGATTCGTGACAATAGACCTAATAGTACCTATGGTATTGATAATGATAAAAACAATGAGAAACGAATGAATTAAGCACGCGCATGCACTCACGCATACACACACACACTCACACTCACACTCACACTCACACTCACACACACACACCACACACACACACACACACACACCACACACACACACACACACACACACACACACACACACACACACACACACACACACACACACACACACACACACACACACACACACACACACACACACACACACACACACACACACACACACACACACACACACACACACACACACACACACAGCACACACACATCACACAGTACATACCCATGTATAATATATATATATATATATATATAATATATATACGTGTGTGTGTGTGTGTGTGTGTGTGTGTGTGTGTGTGTGTGTGTGTGTGTGTGTGTGTGTGTGTATATATATATATATATATATATATATATATATATATATATATAATGTGTAGTAACACACACACACACAGACACCACACACACACACACACACACACACACACACAACACACACACACACACACACACACACACACACACACACACACACACGCCCGTGTGTGTGAGTGTAGTGACACACACACAACACACACACACACACACACACACACACACACACACACACACACACACACACACACACACACTCCGTGTGTGTGAGTGTAGCCTCCGTTATTATGGTTGCTGCTGCTGTCCTCGTGAAAACGGATGTTAATATTATCATTTGCAGAATATTTAGTATAATTTTCCTTTTTTGGTAGTGTTTCATGGTTCATGTTATGTATTATTACTGTCATTATCATCATCATCATCATCGTACGGCTCGTGTTTCGTCCGTCCGTCGATTCGCACGTTACGCTTACATTTTACGTCTGAAAACACTCTATTTGATTGCGGACTTGGAGTTTCTTCATTTCAATTTAAAATGGGCATTTTAATCCTGTAATCATATTACATGTGATTGCGGACTTGGATGTCAATTCCTTTTGGTTTAAAATAGAGTGATGATTGACAACATAAGCATTAGAGAGCGTAACGCGGGCGCGCATTATATTACGAATCGACGAGAATTCCATTCAAACTGTTTTTATCATTATTATGATCATTATTGTTATTTTTATCATCATCATTAATAGTGATGTAATTATTATTATCATCATTATTATTGATGTAATTATTATCATTATTATTGATGTGATTATTATCATTGGTATTGATGTAATTATTATCATTATTATTGATGTAATTATTGTCATTATTATTGATGTAATTATCATCATTATTATTGATGTGATTATTATCATTATTATTGATGTAATTATTATCATTATTATTGGTGTGATTATTAACATTTTATTATTATCATCATCATCATCATCATGTGTCATTCTTCGTGGCATGGAATGAAGTAGTTAGATGGTTAGTTTATGCAGATTTATTATTTACACAACTGTTCGAAGAGGAAGGATAAGAAAGGAATGTAGGAGGGAAAGGAAAGCGAAGGGGGGGAAGAATGGGAGAAAGAAGTGAAAGGGGGTTTGCAGAGAAAATGGAGACGGGGAAAGAGAAACAAAGGGGAAACAGAGGGGACCTAAATAGGAAAAGGGAATGGGTAAAGGGAAACAGAGGGGACTTAAATGGGAAAAGGAGGTGGTTAAGGGGAAGCAGAGGGGACTTGAATGGGAAAAGGGGATGGAAGCAGAGGGGACTTGAATGGGAAAAGGGGATGGGTAAGGGGAAACAGAGGGGACTTAAATGGGAAAAGGAGGTGGTTAAGGGGAAGCAGAGGGGACTTGAATGGGAAAAGGGGATGGGTAAGGGGAAACAGAGGGGACTTGAATGGGAAAAGGGGATGGAAGCAGAGGGGACTTAAATAAGAAAAGGGGAAACGAGGGGGCGCTTGAATAGGACATATGGGAAGGGTCAGGAGACAGAGAGGGGGAAGGGAGAAAAGGCTCTAAGAAAAAAAGGGGGATAGAAGAAGGAGGGAGTGGGACATGGGAACGAAGGAGGTGGTGGAGGAGGAAAGGAGGAGGAGGCAGATGTTGGGCTTGAAATGGGAGGGGAGGAGTGAATCTAAGTAAGATTTAGGAAAGACAGGGAGCAACACAGTAGGAAACGGAGAGGAAGAGGGGAAGGAGGAGAGGAAGAGGGGAACGAAAAGTAGGAGCGGCGAAAAGTAGGAGAGGAGAGCGCTACAGGTCCCGCTGGTTTCGTTGTTGTTGTTGTCGTTATCTTTATTATTATTGCTATCATTATCATTGTTATTTTCTTAGTTGTTATCATTTGCAATATCATTGTTGTAATTGTTTTTTTAATTTATTTTTTATTATATCATCATTATTATTATTGTTGTCAATTTTATTATTATTATTATTATTATTATTATTATTATTATTATTTTATTATTATTATTATTATTATTATTATTATTATATTATTATTATTATTATTATTATTATTATCATCATCATTATTATCATTATATTATTATATTATTATTTTATTATTATTTATTATTATTAATTATTATTATTATTATCATTATTGTTATTATTGTTATCACTATTATTATTATTATACCACCACCACCATTATCATTATCATTATCATTAATTTTATAGTTATTGTTATTGTGATTGTTAGTGTTATTAATATTGTTATTGTTATTGTTATTTTTATTGTTGGTATTGATATTATCATTATTAGTGCTATCACTTTTATTATCATTGTCATTAAAATTATCAGTACTATTCTTATTATTATTGTTTTTATTATGGCAGCATTGTTATTACTATTATTATTATAATATTATTATCATTATCACCATAATTACTTTTACCAGTATTGTTATTAGTGTTATTATCATTATGGATATTAATCATCATTAATGTTATTATCAGCGTTGATATAGCACTACCATTACTACCAGTAATGACACGATATTATTACACTAGTGACGTTTGTGTTTCCACATCTCGTAATGCTAATGAATGCTTTAAGAATTTTCTGGATCCGGATCACCACCAACATTTAATACCATCTAAGTTGGACTAAGATACACCTCTAGTAAAAAAAAAAAAAAAAAAAAAAAAAAAAAAAATCTGTTCATAACTTTTTTAGTTGTTCTGTTAACCAACTAACCAACGGATTAACCAACGTTACCAAAAACGTAATATCCTTGGCGGAGGTATTAATAATAATCATCATCATAATGATAATGTTAATAATGATGGTGATAGTATCAATGATAATAATGATAATAATAATAATGAAAGTAATAGTGATGATAATGATAAAATAATTAATAATAATAATAATGATAATTATAGTAATAATGACAATGATACTAATGATGATAATGATAATGACAATGTTAATGATAATGACAATGTAATGATAATGACAATGTTAATGATAATGATAATAAGAGTAATAATAATAATAATAATAATGATAATAGATAATGGTGATAAGGATTATGGGAATAATGATAATGATGATAATGATAAGGATGATGATCATGATGAAAAAGTGAAAATAATGATGATGAATTAGGGTGATGGATATTACCATAGCAGCAATGACAAGAACAATGATATTTGTTATAATCATTACCATCATTATTTTTACTATCGTTACTCTCATTCTCCTTTTTTATTTTAATTCTTTTTCATAATATCATGTTCACTGTTAATGTTATTATTATCATTGTTACTATTATCATTATTATAACTGTTATTATTGTTACTATCATATCATCATCATCTTCATCTTCATCATTATTATTACTCTTAATAGTAGCAGTGTTAGTATTATTATCATTATAATTTTTTGTTATTAGAATTATCATAATTATTATGATTATATTTTATTATTATTATTATTATTATTATTATTATTATTGTTGTTGTTGTTGTTTATTATATTTTATTATTATTATTATTGTTACTATTATTATTAATATTATTATTAATATTATTATTATTATTATCATTATTATTACCATTATCATCATCATCAGTATTACTATTATTATTCTTGTTGTTATTATTAGTATCATATTAGTTATCACCAATATTAGTATTATTATAATTATTAGCATTATTTACATAACTGTTATCATTGTCTTCATTATTAGTAGCGTTAGTAACTATTGGCATCATTATATTTATTATCATCATTATTATTATTACTATTGTTATTGTTATAATGATAATGATAACAATAATGGTAATGATGATAATAATTATCAATATATTGTTTTTATAACTTTTTATTTGTAGTAGCAGTGTTATTGATAATGTTATTGTTATTGTTAATGTTATTATTGCCATTATTATTACTGATGTTGTTTTCACTATTATTATTGTTAGTAGTAGTAGTGGTGGTGGTGGTGGTGGTATTGTTAATAGAATGATTACTATTATTGTTTATAGTTCATCATTGTTATTGTTATTACCATAGCTTATTGTTATATTCATTTTCAGTATCACTAGTAATTATTTGTATAATTAGTGATATCATTATCTTTTGTATATATTGATATTATTATCTATATCCATCTTATTAGCATCACTATTATTATTATTAACAGCATCATTGTTATCATCAATATCATTATCTCTATTTTCGTTATTATTATCATCACTGTTATTACCATTGCCATCATGATTATTTTTATTATTACGATGACTATCATCATAATTGTCAATATAATCCATTTTATCACACACGCATTCACTATTGATATCACACACTCGTTTTGTTAACTATTACTTCTACCTTCATTATTATCATTCACTATTGATATCATCATGTTTGATTGTATCATCATTACTATAATCATTGATTTTTTTTTTATTTTTGGCTGTAATGTTGTTGCTGTTATACTCACACTTTTCGTCATTTTTATCATCGGCACTACTGTTGTTAGCCACATCATATTCACCAAAAATGACATCGTTATCATAATTCTTATCTTCATGAATTCAGTTGAAATTATTATTACTGACATGATGATATCATTATTCTTATACTATCTTATCGTCTTTTTTTGCTATAACGCTTGTGGGTATGGCGTATATTTTTCTTGATCCTCGTAAGTAAAACCACCATTAACAAAGTTTGGTTAAAATAAACATATTATTTTTCTATCTATTTTTGCATGTATTTTTAAGTTCGTTAACTACATTATCTTACAAAATTACAAATCACGTAACCATTTGTAAATATATCCATCAACCACATTACCTTATAAATACAGTGGGTCGCATATCATGCATTTATTAATATTTTATAGATTCTCCAAGTACATTTTCTTAATAAACATTGCTAATTACATATTTTAAAATTCATTTTTATAATTTATAGATTTACAACCACGCTACCACTCAGATATTCCTCACCATATGCCATTCATTTTTATTAAAGATTTTATAGATTGATCAACCACTTAACCTTATAGGTATTTATAATTACGTATCATTTGTTTACTCGTTTATTCTATAGACACGGTAAAGATATCGCTTCATTATTCGTTGCATATTAATCATTGCTAATGGTTTGATATTATAACCCTATACCTAATGCTAATCACGCAGCATCTCTTTATTCATTCGTCGAGTTGCCTTATACATGTTATCAAGTTCTTCGTTCGTTGTCTTCTTTTCATTAGGGACATGCGGCGAAATCAGTCTTCTCTTGTGTGTATTTTCTTGTCATTATCTAATTAGATTAGGGAAAGTTTTACAAGTTATATGATGTGTGTTAGGGAGAGAGAGGGAGGGAGAGAGAAAGAGAAAGAGGGGAGGAGGGGAGAGAGAGAGAGAGAGAGAGAGAGAGAG
>NW_020869876.1:267975-270475 GCF_003789085.1 Penaeus vannamei
CTCCCGCTCCGGACCCTCTCCTTCTACCACGCTCCACTAACCTTCGACTCATAACTGAGGGTGGATAGCAAGGGAAAGAGAGAGAGAGAGAAAGAGAAAAAAAGAATAATAATCAGAATTATCGGATATATAAAAAGGGCAGCGACTACTCAAGCTGGAATTATGGAAACACCCACCTCGTTATTTCACGTTTTTGATATTTTTTCCTCCTTACAGTCTCTCTAATCAATTCCATAACCCTGTTTTAGATGCTTATACTTTTATGGCTCGTGTGGTACAGGTACAAATAATTAGTGGTCAGCGCGTTCATAAATGCATTGTTTATGTTCTCGGTTTCGAGAATGTGGTAGTTGCTAATCAGGTGACTGGAGTAGAGTGGATGGTTGAAGAAGATATTATTTTTTTGGAGTAATTATTAAAATAGTATTAGCATTTGGGACAGGCGGACGACTGAGTGAGATTGCGTTAGGGGTCACAGCCATATTAGTGAGGATGGTAATTATATTGAGGAAGGAAATTGAGGTAGTAACGATGGCAATGGTATGGACGAAGGCATTGATATGCCCGTTCATACTAATAAAGATAGTAGTATTTACTACAAAGTTCAGTTCAGAACGTATTTAAGAGGAGAGGAAAGGGTCGGGTAAGAGGCCGGAAAGGTAAAGAAATGCTCTATATTAACAGTGATGTCATTTTGTTGTCACTGTGATATTCAGGCCGTACAATGTAATGTCGGTGATTGCGTGATGAGAGTTGGACGATGGTGATCTCGTCCGAACATGTATGGAACAGGCGCTAATGCTGTGTGCACATATGTGTGTTTGTAAATATATACACATATGTGTTTAGACATGTATGCGTCTTATTCTTGTCGAGTACTAAACCTACTCTGTGGGTTTTAGACCAGTGGCCGTAAGTTAAGGTCCTGTGATGGCGTTCATGTTGTCTTTGACGATCTCGTGTTGATTTATTTGTTTTTTTCGTTTATTGCTACGTCTCACCTGGTGATACGTGGCAACTTCAACAACTTCTATGCCTCTAAGTCATTTTCGGAACGACATTTCAAGAAATTCGTTTCCTTTCTCGCTCGGAAAGTATTTGTGCACTGCCTTGTGTTTTGTATGTTGAACTCTTCGCGTGTGTTAGTTTAATATATTTGCTACAAATAAAGAATTCGTGACAAGAACTGAATTTACACCTGCAGCCACCCAGGGAATAGCGTCGTATGACAATCCTTACTTTCCAGGTCTTGCCTGTGAGTAATCTGCAGTTTTCTGATGTCTGCTTCCCACTCTTTTTCATTTGATGACATGTGTGAACAATCCCTCATTAAGTATTTTTTTCTATATCAAAATCATGAAATGGTTCGTATCTACATTTATCAGCGTCCCTTTATTTTCCCTGTAGATATATATTTTTTCACTCTCACTTTTAAGAACATATTATTAGGAAAAAGAAAAGGAATTACCGAGTTTTTATATATATACAGAGCACAGTTCATACCTTTGGCTGCTTAATTTAATGCATAATACTAGTTTTCAATTGATAATTACTAATAATTATGTTAAGGTCACCGTATACCTAGCTTCGTGAAATGTGTATAGAAAAGCATTGGCTGATATAACTGAGGCAAGTAAAATAGTAAGATGAAACGCCATTATGATAGCTGCACGGCATACGATAGTGTAGCTGTATTAATCAAATAACACTCATTCGCTTCACTGTCGTAATTTCGGAAGGAAAGTGAACCGAGAAACGCGTGACTATGCTCGGAAGTGCTACCGGAAGTGGATGCTGTATGCCAAGTTTTGTGACGTATGGCTGGGAACTGTAGAAAGGGGATGATGTCCTCGCGTTCTAACCTCTCATTTAGCCTGCAGTAGAGTTTCCATTTATGGCTGCTATTCACTGCATTGATCATAGTCTTTAAAAGTACAAGGCGTTGTTTTAGTTTTACATAAATTTGATTTTCCTGTGATGCCATCAACATAGCGCTATTTCCAGTGCAGTCTTAATATCATTAGTATACACGTAAGAACGAACGGCGACTCTTGAGTGGAGCAAAACATTCTGATACATTCTAAATCATAAGCGGCGGATTATTGCAATCAGACATAATCAGTGAATGTGACTTTTTAATTGCAACTTCAGCATTTATGTGTAAGTGATGCATATTAATCTGAGTTCTATCTTCAGATGCAGATGGTATAGGAAAGCAACATTTTGAGTCCATGTGAATGCAGATACTTAATTTGATATCCAACTGTTCATCTGTCAATATATACAATGCGTTCACCAAACCCTCTTGTCATATGTATTGAACGGCATATCGATATTGATTTACAATGGTCTTGAATTCTCTCGTTCATATATCATTCCCAGTTTGTCTTTTTAAACCGAAGGCCATTTATTAATAAGAAACGGGCGTGACATTTGAGCGCCTTCCACCCACTCGCCCGGGGAAACAGATCTGGCAGTGCGCTTTTTATGAGATGCCATT
>NW_020869876.1:292975-295475 GCF_003789085.1 Penaeus vannamei
CAATAATGACAAGATCAGAACGACAGATATAATAAGGATGGTAATAGATAATGATGATAATCATGGTGATGATAGTAATAATGGTAACAGTAATGATAATATTAACATTAATAATAATGATAATAATAATATTAGTAATGATAATAATAACAATAGTAATGATAATCAGAATTATGAAAATTACAATCATAATCAAAATTATCATAATCATAATCATAATCAGCAGGATGATAGTAATGATGATGATAATAGTAATAATGGTAATGGTAGTAATGATAATAACAATAGCAATAATGATAATAATAAAAGTGACGTGATGATGATTACAATAAAAGTAACCATATTGATAATGAAAATAATGATGTAAGTGATAATGATAATAATGATAATGAAAATTATGATAATAATAATGATGACAAAGATATTAATCATCATCATTATTATCATGATCATAGCCATTATCATTATCTTTTCTATCATTGCTACTTATTATTATTGATATTATTGTAGTAGTAGTAGTATTGTTGTTATTATTTTTATTATCATCATTGTTGTAGATGATGTTCTAGTTATTTTTATCGTTATTATCACTTTCATTATTGTTATTATTAGGATGATAATGATAACAAAGGTAACAATAGTGATATTAATGATGATAATGATAGTAATATTAATTGATAATGATATTAATAATGATAATAATAATGATGAAAGTAATAGTGATAATTATAACGATAGTGATGATGACAGTAATAATAATCATGATAATGATAATGATGTTAATAGTAAAGATAATTATTTTATTGTTATCATTATTATTATTATTATTATTATCATTATCAATATCATTGTGTTTATTATTATTATCATTACCATTCTCGTTATCATTATTATTATCATTATTATTATTATTATTATTATTATTATTATTATTATTATTATTATTATTATTATATATATATTATTATCATATTATTTTATTATTTTTATTGTTATTATTATTATCATTGTTATTATTACTATTACTTATTATTATCATCGTTATTGTTATTTGTATTATTATTGTTTTTTCATTATTGTTATTGTTGTTGTTATTGTTATTATTGTTATTACTATTATTATTAGTAGTAGTATCATTATTATTATTATTGCTGTTATATCTATTATGTCTTTATTCTTATCATTATTATTGTTATTATTATTATTATTGTTGTTGTTGTTGTTGTTACTATTATTATTGTTATTATTTCCATTATTATTATTATTATTATTGTTACTATTGTTATTAATATTGCTATTAATGTTTTTTTTTTTCATTATCATTATTGATGTTTTAAGATTATCATTTTTTATTATCATTATTATCATTATTATTGTCACCATTACTATTATTATTATTATTACTACTACTACTACTACTACTACTACTATTATTATCATCATTATCAGTTACATCAACGCCATCATCATCATCATCATTATCATTTTTAACATTACCATTATGGTTACAATTGTTATTTTCATTGTTATTGTCATCATTATCAGCATTGTTAACCTCATCGTTATTATTATGATTAATGCCGTTACCATTTACAGTATCATGAAATCATAATACTTAATGCCATGAATATAATTATCTTCATTTTTGCCATTGTCATCATCATCATAACTTGCTAAAAATACAAATCTAGTGATCGATTTTCCACCCAACAGCAGAGCCAATAACACTCTCCCTAACTCACTCAATCTCTCGCTCACTTTCTCTCTCTCTCTCTCTCTCTTCCTCTCTCTCTCTCTCTCTCTCTCTCTCTCTCTCTCTCTCTCTCTCTCTCTCTCTCTCTCTCTCTCTCTTTCTTTCTCACTTCTCTCTCTCTCCTCTCTCTCTCTCTCTCTCTCTCTCTCTCTCTCTCTCTCTCTCTCTCTCTCTCTCTCTCTCTCTCTCTCTCTCTCTCTCTCTCTCTCTCTCTCTCTCTCCCTCCCTCTATGTCCCTCCCTCCATCTCTCGCCATTCCTTCCTCCCTCCCTCACTACATCTCTCCCTTCCTTCCTCCCTCCCTCACTACATCTCTCCTCTCCCTTCCTCCTCCCTCCCTCCCTCACCCATGTCTCTCTCACTCTCCTTCCCTCCTTCCCTTCCTCCCTCTCTCTCTCTCTTTGTCCCTCCCTCCTTCTCTCTCGCCCTGGAGTGATTCCAAATCAGATAACAAGGTAATCGATTTTAATACTCTGCTATATAGTATAATTCCCAGATTACGCCATATGATAGAAATAATGCCTTTTTTATGTTTAGGCCTAGCCAGATTTAATTTCTATTGAAAATAGGCCGATGGAGGGGAGGGTTGTGAGTAGATTGTGTGTGTGTGTGTGTGTGTGTGTGTGTGTGTGTGTGTGTGTGTGTGTGTGTTGCGCGCGCGTGTGTGTATGTGTGTGCAAATTCTTTTCGATTTTAGAAATC
Source organism: Penaeus vannamei (assembly GCF_003789085.1). Taxonomy (NCBI): domain Eukaryota; kingdom Metazoa; phylum Arthropoda; class Malacostraca; order Decapoda; family Penaeidae; genus Penaeus; species Penaeus vannamei. The sequence goes on from NW_020869876.1 coordinate 295,431, forward strand.
AATCCGTCAATTCAGATTTTAGGCTGACCCATGAGAAAACCTCTG
>NW_020869876.1:317975-320475 GCF_003789085.1 Penaeus vannamei
ATTATTATGAGTATCAGTATAAGTATGATGATGATGATAATAATGACTGTTGTTATTTTTATCGCTATTTTTAATAACATTATTATTACAGTTATTATTTTTTTATTATCATTATTACTACTATTGTTATCATTGTTACTCTTGTTATTATTAGTGCTATTGTTTTTATCATTATTATTTATTATCATTATTGTTGTTATTATCATTATTATCATTTTGTTGTTATTACATTACCATTATTATTACAAATACTGTAATTACAATTATTATTACAATAACTGTTATTACGATTATTATTAATAGTAGTAAAATAATTATTTTTCTATTTCTATTATCATTCATCTTTTCTTTTACACTCATCCAACAGCATCATTTCTTGTTCAGTTATTCACCGTCCTTAATTCACTTTCAATCTTTCTGCTTTCAAGTTATTCACCTCGTGAATAAACTATCCAAGAACATCTTTTCTTCTTTGAAGTCATGCTCACTCATTTCTTCACTTCTTCACTTATTCAATTTCTAATCGTGGTTTTTCACCCATCCAGCAACATCTCTTCATCTCATTTTCTTCTCAACTTCATCTTTCTTCACCTCATTTTCATCTTCATTTTTAATTCACTTTCACCCATCCAGCAACATCTCTTAATCTCATTTTCATTTCAATCTTCATCTTTATTCATCTTCCTTTGATTCGCTTTCACCCATCCAGCAACATCTCTTCACCCCATCCTCATTCCATTTTTATCTCATCTTCATCTTTCTTCATCTAATTTTCATCATAATTTTTTAATTCACTTTCACTCATCCAGAAAAATCTCTTCATCTCATTTTCATCATCATTTTTTAATTCACTTTCACTCATCCAGAAACATCTTCATCTCATTTTCATCATCATTTTTTAATTCACTTTCACTCATCCAGAAACATCTCTTCATCTCATTTTCTTCTCATCTTCACCTCATTTTCGTCTTCATCTTTTGATTCGCTTTCACTCATCAACATCCTCCCTACATTCCTCCGTCCATTTCCTCTTCCGTCCTCTTTTATTCCCATCATCCCACGCCCTCAATTCTTCAATCAGTTGCATTCTCCTTTCTCGTGTTAATCTTGTCGACCTTCCTCCTCCCTCCTCTTCGTTCTCCCTCTTTCTACCCTCTTGTTTTCTTTCCGTCTCTTTCCTTTCTTTCTATTTATCTTTTTCCTTCCATCTCCCTCTTTTCTTTTTATTTCCATCTTTCTCTTCCCCCTTTACTTTTCTCTCCTTTCCCCTTTCCTTCCTTCTCCTCCCTATTCTTCTCTCTTTGTCTCTCTTTTTCTTTCCCTCTCCCTTTATTTGCTCTACCTCTCCATTCCCTTCCCCTCTTTCCTTTCTCCTTCCACCTCCCCTTTTCAGTTCCCCTTTCCTTCTTCTATTTCTTCCTCTCTAACTTTCATAGCCTTCCTCTTCCATCTCCCTCTTACCCCTCTACCTCTCTCACCATGCCCCTTCTTTTCCTCCTCCCTTTCCACCTCCTTTACCCCCTCCCTCTTCTCCGCTATGTCTCCCCTTCTCCACTTCCCCTCTTGTATCGCTCTCCCTTCCACCATCTCTCCCTCTCTCTCTCTCTCTCTCTCTCTCTCTCTCTCTCTCTCTCTCTCTCTCTCCTCTCTCTCTCTCTCTCTCTCTCTCTTTCTCTCTTTCTTTCCCCTTTCCCTCTCCTTTCTCTTTCTTCCTAAATTATCCTCCCCAGTGTCCCCTTCTTTTCTTCCCTCTCTCTCTCTGTCCCTTATTATTTCCCTTCCCTTTCACCACTCCTTTCTCCCTCCACTTTCCTCCCTCTCCTCTCCCCTTCCCCTTCCCTCTCTCTCCCTTCCAAACATCTCCATACCCCCTCTTCCCCTTCCTCCTCACCCACACCCTCCAACTGCCGCTCTACACGCCCACGCCCATCTCTGCTGTTTTATTTATTGTCTTTTAGCACTATTGTAGTCGCCCACCCACGTGACGGCTCCATGGTTGGTCTTGATTACTCGTAGTGCCATATGTTTGTGCCTTTTTTAACATGAGGGGGTTCTGTGTGGTGCCCATGTTGCGTGATGTGGTGCTCTTGGTGCCATTTGGTTGTGGTGGTGGTGGGGGGGGGGGGGTGTTGCTGACTCTCATAGTCATGGCAGGTTTGTTCTCCAGGCACTACGGTTGAGAGGTTTTTTTCTCTTCAATTATGCAGTTTGTATCAACGTTGTATTTGACAATGCTCTTAAATGCTACAGCTGTACTTGCGCTTTTTGTTTCTTATTTATTATTCACATTTTCTTACGCTTTGTTTGTTTTATTTATTTTTGTTTTTGGGCAATTTGTGGTGCGACGTGGTAATAATTTTGTCACTGCGACATTTCTGAGCTTTCCACAATTGTGTTACATTTACACTGACACGACGAATCACGCTCATTAGTTGACGACTTTATTTATTTTTATGACAATAATGTTGTTCTGCATACTCAGTGTCACAGTTATGGTGTC
>NW_020869876.1:352975-360475 GCF_003789085.1 Penaeus vannamei
TATTACCATTACTATTGTTATTATTAATTACATAATTTGTTATTGTTGCTATTATCATTATTGTTATTATTATCATTATCAGCATTGCTATAATTATTAATAATATTATTATCATCAGTGTTATTATTATTGTTATTAATATTGTTATTATGATTATGATCATTATTACCATTATTATTATTGTTATTATTTTTGTTGCTCTTGTTGTTATCATTGTCATTATTATCATTACTGTTTTTATTAATATTGCCAATATTGTTGCTATTGATATTGTTATCAAAAATATAATTTTTATCATTATTATTGTTGTTCCTATTGTTATTATTATTACTATTAATTGTTATTGATATTGTTATTAAAATTATCATTTTTATCATTATTATTGATATTATCGTTATTGTTATTATTATTATTATATTATTATTATTATTATTATTTTATTATTATATTATTATTATTATTATTATTATTATTATTATTATTATTATTATTATTATTATTATTATTATTATTATTATTATTATTATTATTATTATTATTATTACTATCGTTATTATAGTTATTAATGAAATATTTATTATTGATATTATCTTTATAACTATTATTAATGTCTTTATCATTATCATTGTTGTTATGATTATTTTATCATCATCATCATCAGTGTTATTATTTTGATTATTATCCTTATTATTATTATTATTATTATTATTATTATTATTATTATTATTATTATTATTATTATTATTATCATTATTATTATTATATATTATTATTATTGCTATTATCATTATAATGATAATTATTATTGTTGTTGTCATGATTGTTATTGTTGTTATTATATTATCAGTGTTGTTATTTTTATCACATTATTATTGTTATATGTGATATGATTAATAATGATATTACTGTTATTATTATTATTATATAATAATAATAATAATTATTATTATTATTATTGTTATTATTGTTAATGCTATTATTATTATCTTTATTATTTTAATAATTATCATTACTATTATTGTTGTTATTATTGATAGTACTTTTTATTATTGTTATTGTTATTGATGTTATTATTGTTATTGTTATTATTATCATTATCATTGTCACCACCACTTTTATTTTTATTGTTATTGTTATTATTATTATTATTATTATTATTATTATTGTTATTATTATTATTATTATTATTATTATTATTACTATTATTATTATTGTTCTTAAAGTTGTTGATAGAATATTCATTATTGATATTATCATTATAACTATTACTATTAATGCCTTTATAATTATTATTATCATTGTTATTATAATCGTTTTATCATCATCATTATTGTTATTATTTTTATTATTATTATTGTTATTATTATCATGATTATTATTTTTTATTATTATTATTGTTATTATTACCATGATTATTATTATCATCATTGTTATCATTATTTATAGTGTTATTGTTATTATCATTAATAATATTATTATTATCATTATCATTATTATTATTAGCATCATTATTATTATCATTATTACTATTATCATCTACATGAATATTATTATTGTTATTTTCTTTATTATTGTTATTATTATTATTATTGAAATTATCATCATGATTGTTATTATTGTTATTATTATTGAAATTATTATCATGATTGTTATTATTGTTATTATTATTATCATTATTAATAGTAGTATCATTATCATCATCATCATCATCATCATCATCATCATCATTACTATTATTACTGATGTTGTTATTGTTATCATTTCTATCATTATTATTATTACCACTATTATTATTTCTGAAACAGATCTTAACAAGGACGTCAGCGCTCGCAACCTCCGCCACTCCGCGAGAAAACTGCATCATTGCGTTACATTTCGCAGCGTGAAGGTATGTTCTACATTCTGTTTGCTTAGAACTTCAATCACTTTTTTTGGGGGGAGGAGGGGTCGAGAAGTACATTTTGCATTCTGTTTGTCCAAACTGTATTCTACATTTGCTAGGATTTTTTTTTTTTAATTTATTTTTTTTAAATATATTTGGAAGTTTTGAATTTTTGGAAATATATTGGAAATTTCTGCCCCCGCTCCTAGGTGCTTTTTCTTAGAGATTTGCCATTACTGTTGCCAAAATATTAATTCTGCATTTGCCAAAAAGCTATGCTCCCCTTTTATCTGCCCAAAACTACATTCTTCATTTGTCAAAAGCTATATTCCCTTTAGAGTTTTAGAATGTCTAAGAACATTGTAAATGAAAGCGCAAATATGTAACTCTATAAATTTCTGTAGTGTAGAGAAAATGTATAATTTCTTGTTGTTTAAAGTACACCTAAATGCATTAATTTGTTGACTCTGCAAATCCGATTACGTGAATATTTCCAGCTTGTTATGTAACATTATCGTGAAAAATTCAAGAATGGAAAAATGAAGAGAAAGGATTGCATGTATAAATGTATGAGTATTAGTGTAGAATATGTCAATTTTATCTGCATCTTTCGCTTCTGTTGCATGCACCTTTGAAACACAAGAAATCTCTGTCTCTCTCTCTCTCTCTCTCTCTCTCTCTCTCTCTCTCTCTCTCTCTCTCTCTCTCTCTCTCTCTCTCTCTCTCTCTCTCTCTCTCTCTCTCTCTCACGTCACACACACTCACACACACACACACACACACACACACACACACACACACACAACACACACACACACACACACACACACACACACACACACACACACACACACACACACACACACACACACACACCACACCCTCCCTCTTCCCTCTTCTCTTTCTCTCTCTTAGACGCATAATCAGCCACCCATACCTGCAAAGCAACCAGGTGCGCATGTAACCTATAAGCAAGACCTTTAGCCAATCAGTTGTAGATGTATTCTATAAGCAGGATCTGCAGCTGATTAGCTCTCTAATCAATACGCAAATGCTTGATGTAAACAATAACACTTGCTGAGAAACTCGTAAACAACCGTGCTTCCACATACATGCAGAGTGCTATGTCCACACTGATCTCAGATGAACGACGCCGGCCAAACAACAGGATGAGCTAAGCGTGATCCCCGGTGACGCCTCTGCCGTGTAGCGGGCTGTGCAGAGGCCTTCGGAGGGTAATCGCCAAAAGCAGAAAGATATGAAAATCTTTGTAATCATAAGTAGGCTGGAGCGCAAAACTTCATTTTGTTTAGGATGTGTAATCTGAATGTTAAAATCCTTCTAATCTCGGAAGCAGCTCGATCGGCTTAGCAGCGCGAACCAGCCAATCACTCGAAAGAAATAGAAATATGATCATATCATGTCTTTTCATTTTCATATGTGTGATTTCCAGGGAATATCCTGTGCTTTGGAAATTTCTTACCGTCGTGATCTAAGGAAGGAGTAATTATTATGATAATCCTTTTCCATAGGCATTTAGGATGCTTTTAAAAGGATTTCCAGATGTAGTAATTTTTTCCATGGAGATAAGAACTGTAGCATTGTATTGTTGTTTTTCCCCTTGTTTAAACAAAATGCAATTGCCTAGTTTTCTATTTCCTCCAAAGAAAAAGAAGGAAACAGAGACAGCAGATTTGAGATCGTTTTATTTCCTATTCTTGGAGGTGTGAACGAATAGAGCAATTGAAGTGGTGTCTTTGAAGGAACCTTTGCATACACTTCAGAGGCTTAGATTTGTGATTATTCTTGTCTCGGCGTGACGTCACCAACCTGCGTCGTCGAATTGAAAATGAAAAGAGCTTAATATAAAGATCGTAGTCTGTTCTTCCGTAACTGAATTTATCGTGCACGGTGAACACACTCGCATGCAGTACCAGCCTGGGCGGTTCCAAAGCCTCATTTTAATAATTAAGTGAGAGATATTCTAATTATCAGTGCTTTTGGTTAAACGAAAAATATTTATTTGACTTATGAACCTTCCCAACAATGGACAACTGCTGATCTCGGCTAATTAACACGGTAAACGCTCGGTCACGCTAATACTTCTGTGTAAACGGAAATAATCCGGGACATGAAACGCAGCCAAGGTAAAAAGCCAGGCCCTCAAAGGCAACATCACTCCCGCCATCGCTTGAAATAATAGTTGTTGACCTGGCAGTGTTGCCACCATTGCGGCATTTAGTAAGCGTTTCCTCGAAGGGATATGAGCGCATTAATTAGCTGGTTTCCTTGTGTACTCGCTCCCCTTCGAAAATCGTTTAGCGCTTTAGTGCTAGATGTAGATCTCACGGTCTCGTCGCGGAGCCATTGCCCGAAACAGTATTACCAGCGTGTGTTGCCGGCGTTTGGAGTTGGAATATTATTATTTTTTTCTGTCTCCCCCCTCTCGTCTGCACTTGTCTCTTCAATATCATAAAGGCTAGAGCTGCTGTTTTTCAATGTTTATTCTCTAATTTCCAGCGTCGTTTTAAACTCCATTACACCGAGAAAGAGAATTTTGACGTAGCAGTGTTATAGTCTCTGTGATCTTCCCACGTTACAGGGTCAACAGGGAGTGGCAATGTGCGTAGTTTTTATACTCGTCAGAGATGGTTCGCGTCCCGAGCACACCCATGCATCCATCCCAAGGATTCGACGCGGGTCTATTGTTTATATTTCCGCTTCATATACTGTCTTCGCATCCAAGTGGGTTGATAATGAAAGCGGATAAACGGATTAGAATGATAGATGTCAGACGGAATTTATTTAGAGGAATCGCCGAATCAAATTGAAATTTGTGTCACTTTGCACAGTTCAGTTGCCGACGGAATATCATTTCTGAGGTTGATAACTTGTATTCCAATGTTTCCTGTATTTTTTTTCCTTTTAACAGATCTAAAATGCAGTATGCGGAGAAATCGACGCTCGTAGGACGTCACATAGTAAACGAAAATCCCAAAAAGCATTTTTAAAGTTTGAATTACATATATAAGGAAACATTATACATTGCAGATGAAATGTAAACTCACTGTTTGCCAAGAGGGAGCCAACCCCTACCTGAGATAAGACCCCTAGCGCCGTGCTATTAGTCACAACACATCTTTTTACAGCGCAGCCCTCCTTCACGCATGCGCCGCGAGGGGGAACAAGTAACGGGTGATTATATTTTTACGCCCAACTGTCTCTTGTCTGTCAGTCTATGGCGTATGGTTAGGCTTTTTTGTGGAAAGAGATGTATTTGTGTAGCAGAGGTTTCGTATTGCATTGAACACTTATGTAAATTCTTTGTTGTGCACAGTAAACGCGCTTTGTACAGTGGAGCCTACAGCTGTTGACCGAATTAGGTTTCTCTTGTGACTATGCTGATGCTCATAATAAAAGGGATGATAATTAAGATAATTGTAGTGATGATAACACCTTTTATGATAATGGTAATACTGGTGTGAATATTATTATGAATGTAAATAACAACATTAGTCCAGCTAATAATGATGATAGTAATAGTCACTGTAATACTAACAGCAACAATATCAGCAACAGTAATATTCCAATACAAATATTTTAGAAAAGTATTGTAAATTTAGAATAAATAAGAGCGTATTATCAACTTGTCGAGCTGCAACGGAAGCACAGTATAAAGAAGGATTTTAACTAACACATATACAGTGCTTAAATGATATCACAGCAATGATAACAAGTTATATTTGTTATACTATTATAACTGTTATTAATTGGAAGTGCCTACCGTTCATGATAGCTTTCTTATAATATTTGCACTGATCTCTGTTTGCTGTCTTTAAAAAGTGTTCTTGTTATTGTATTGTTAGTGTAATTTCCATTTTACTTCATTCACGTTATTCACATTATACTTCTGACGTCATCCCATAATGTTAAGGGATGATATTCTAATATTAAGGATTGTGAACATGATTGTAATAATGATAATTATAACCAGAGGGGCAGTAATATGATAGGATAATAGCAATAGTAGTAGCAGTAGTAATAGTAGTTGTAGTTGTAGTAGTGGTTGTGTTGTAGTAGATACTGGTAATACTAGTGATAACAACAATGATAATAATGATGATAATAATAGTAATGATGATAAAATAATGATGATATTGATAATAATAATAATAATGATAATGATAATAATAATATTAATAAGAAAATAATAATATTGTTAATGATAGCAATAATGACGATAATAATAATGATTATTATTATTATTATTATTATTATTATTATTATTATTATTATTATGATGATGATGATGATGATGATGATGATGATGATGGTTATTATTACTGTTATAATGATCATAATACTGATAATAACAATAATGATAGTTATAATAATGATAATAATAATGATAATGGTAATAATAATGATGATAATGATAACAATAGTAGTAATGATAATGATGATAATGGTAATAATAGTGATAATGATAATGGTAATAGTAATAATGATGATAATGATAATAATAATCATAGTAATTATGATAGTAATGATAATAATAGTGTTAATAGTAATGGTAATGATAATAATGACACCAACCCCAAGTTATGATGATAATAATGATAAAAAATAGAAAAATGCTGATGATGAAAATAAAGATGATAGTAGCAATAATGATAATACCTATTAGAAAAAATATAACGATAATGATAAGAGTAATGATAATGATAATGGTAATAATAATGATGATGATAACAATGATAAATATAATATTCCTACTATCAGTTATAATGATAATGATGAAAAGTAAATAATACCAATGATAATGATAATTATAGTAGTAATGATAATGATAATGATAGTAGTAATGATAATGGTAATGATAGTAGTAATAATAATGACAATAATAAAAACGCTGCTGCTACTACTAGTAAAAATGATAATTATTAGAATTATGGTAAGGATAATAATAATTGTAATTATAATGTTGATGATGATAATAATAAATTGTAATGATAATAAAGATAATAATTATGACAATGATAATGGTAATGATGATCATGATAATAATGCCACTTCAACTATTGATAATAATGATGATAATCGTAATCATGAGGAAAATATCATCATTGCCATCAGTACTGTTATGTTGTCATATTTTACTTGTGTTATCATATCTGTTGTCAAAGCCATGTAGCACTAATACCGTCGTCATTATTACATTACTCATTATTACAACAATCAACATTACTGAAAATTAATATTACCCAGCTAAATAATCCTCATTATATTTTTCGCCAAAATCTAATTAATTTTGATGATTAAATTCATCATAAATAACAGTGACAGCCGAGCAGCTTTAACCTCACTTCCTTATAAATGGATCATTTTGTTGGAACGAATATTATTCTGCATAAGCATTACTCATCAAAACAGCTGATTTAATCATACAGGAAAAATATGCCAGGCGTCTTTCGCAAAGTCGATAACATTGCTTATGCTAGGGCCAAGGCTAGGCTTATTAGGACTCGGCAAAGGTTTTGCGAGTTAGGTAAGGTTAGGTTTTTCAAGCGTATATTAAAATATGCAAATTTCAAGACTACAAGAAGTTAAGCCTTGCA
>NW_020869876.1:365475-372975 GCF_003789085.1 Penaeus vannamei
AATGTTCATTTGACCTGAACCTCAGTGCCAAGGAACCAAGCTCGTAGCAGTTCAATAGGAGGCCTTGCAGGAAGAAATGATAACAATACTCTTTTTCTTTCATTAATGATCACTAGTCTTGATGAAAAGAGGGAAGAAAAAAACAACATAACAAGTCTTCTCGATCTTTATGTACGAAATGAAATCATGCGAGTGGGTGACCCAAAGGCCTCGACTTATTGGCTGTAGCGATACTGAGAACTCTATAAATATCACTATCTTTGGAAATTCATAATCCATATTGCCGACGAAATCGCAAGCCAAAGTGCCACTCCCACTGCCGTTCATCTAAAGGGAGTTCAACTCGATTACGTAATGCATCCTGGCTTTCACGTGTCATCGCTGCAGTGTGTGATATTGTGCTAGAACCTGTTAGTAATCACTTTACGCTGCAGTGTTCCTTTATTATAGACAATGGATATATCCTCTTCCCCGCTGAAGATTATAAAACTGATTCTATCCTCTGATGTCCAATCTATTCTAACTATAGGCAAGTATTTCTGTTTAATGTTTATCCAGCAAGGCTATGAAACCCGTGGCATCAAAACAGAGAGCAGGTCTTGGCTGAATGCGCTTCCCCGTCGTTTTAAACGCGAATGACGGTCTCTCGCGTTGCCTGCCGCCTTCTTCTGCTGCGAGTTTGGAGGGAATGGCGGCGATAACAGTTGTTTTTTTCTTTTTAATTATGATGATGATATTTAGATGATGATACTAATTATAATGACATTGAAAATGATAAACAATTATAATAATGGTAATGATGGCAATAATAATAACAATTATGATACTGGTAATGATAATAACAATAATAACGATAATAGTAATGCTACTACAACTGATAACAATAATGACAATAAAAATGTGATGATGATAGCAATAATAATAATGATAATAATAATGATAATCTTAATATCAATAATGGTAATAATAATGATGATGATAATAATATTAATGATAATAATAATGAGAACAATAATGATAATGATAAACAATAATAGTAATGATGTTAATATTGATAATAAAAAAAAATAATAATAATAACAATATAATTTATAGTAATTATAATATTAGTATTATTGATAATGATAATAATATTAATAGTAATAATGATCAATTATTGATAATAATAGTAATAGTATTAATGGTAATAATGATGATATTACTATTTTTATTATAATCAATAATGATAACACCATCAGCAACAGTAATAATAATGATGATAATAACATTTTGTTTTTTATTTTCGTTGTTGGATTTTTTTGTCTTAACTGGACGATATAAACAGTGGTAATAGTCAAATCAAATTAAAATAATGATAATGATTGTGATGATAGGAATAATGATGATGCCGATAATAATGGCGATAATGACAATTAATTACGACAATGATAACGAAGATACCTGATGCCTGATTAATTACCGTTGTAATCATGTCATTCCAGAAACGTATTCTTATGATAATTGTATCGAAAACAAACAAAAGATTCGCCACAAAAAAAAAGCAACTTACCCTGCCGTCAGTTATTCACAGCGATTGGTTAGGTCTCATCCTTACCAAAAATATGTGCAGTTTGCGTCCGTGCTATATCTCGTGTACACTATTTTGTAATCCTCGTCTGCAACATTTGGCTTATATCTTTACATCTGTAGCTCTTATTTTTAATGTTCGTAATTTCCATCTGTAGCCGTTACCTGTACCCTGTTTTGCAATCGCCACCTGTAGAAGTCGTCTGGAGTCGTCATCTGCACCCTTCATCGGTAGAATTCACCCGTAGTTTTTCACCTATAGACGACCTCAGCAACCCTCGCCTGGACTCTTTTCTGTAGTTTTTTTTCTAGCTGTAGCATTTGCCGATCTCTTCCCGTAGCCACCGTCCTTATTCTTCGTCAGTAACCTCCGTCAGTAGCCATCGTTTGCAGCCTTCATCTGATTTCCCCGAGGAAATACCGGATGGCCGAGGCTTAATGCTGCGTTGAATTCCAGCGCCGTGCGGAGTGCGCTGTTCTCTTTAAAATCCTGTAAGTAGCAAAACTGTCATCATGGGCAGCATTGCAGACGGTGATGGAATGATGTATTGCAAGTATTAAAGAAGGTGATGGGGATGTTTTGTTGTTATTGTATGATCAATATTGTTATCACTGTTGTTTGTTTTTTATTATTATTATTATTATTATTATTGTTTTTTGTTGTTGTCATTACTAACATTATTATTATTGTTCTTGTTGTTTTCTTGCTGTGTTTGTTATTATTATTATTATTATTATTATTATTATTATTATTATTATTATTATTATTATTATTACTATTATTATTATTACTATTGTTATCATTATTATCAATAATAATATTATCATTATTACTATTATTGTTATTATTAATGTTAGCAAAATCATATATATTTTTTTATTAACATTATTATTAACTTATTATTTCTATCATTATTCCTATTCTTATTCTTATTTATTATTATTATTACATTAATTGTTATTTGTTTCATTATTATTATCATCATCATCATCATCATTGTTATCATTATTATTATTATCATATTATTTATTATATACCATTATTGTTATCATCATTTTATTGTTATTATTATTATTATTATTATTATTGTTGTTACAATCATCATAATCAATATCTTTATTATTATTGTTATTATTTTTGGCACTATCATTACCATTATTTTCGATATTATTATTATTATTATTATCATCATCATCATCATCATCATCATCATCATCAATTATCATTAGTAGTAGTAGTGGTAGTAGTAGTAGTATAATCATCATTACTGTTACTTATGCTATTATTTTTGTTTGTTGTTGTTATTAATAGTACCGCCATAATCATTTGATAATGCTATCCATGTCAGTTATTTTGATTAATATTTTCATGATAACATAATTACAATACTCGTAATAAGAAACAATAATCATCATCATCATGATATGATAATAATAATAATAATATAATATAATAATAATAATACAGTAATAATGACTGATAATAAAATGATAATAATGATGTGATGATGATAATGATGATCCGTTTAAAACGGTTGTAACTTCAAACAGGTCTATTAATGTTTTTTGCAGGTGTTTTAGCCCGTGTCATCAAGAATGCATATGCACGTCAAAAGGGTTAAAAGGGGGAAAAAACGTCAAGTGATTATATCTTGTGAGAGTAAGGCCTGAATGAATTTCCTAATTCCAAGTTTGCCATATCACGGCCTGCAAAATGATCAACAACTTAACATTCATTTATGCAGTGGAAAATCGTGACTTAGTTGTCTCAATTCAAAAAATAATTTCCGACGCGAGATTGTGCTAAATAATTTTCGTTTTCTTTCTTTCTTTCTTCTCCCATTTTTTATTATCTCTCTTCCTCTTCATCTTTTCCTAAGAATCACAGTTGAGAATCTAAGTCATCTAATCTTATTTATGCGAATTTTAAAGTTACGCCAACGCAAATAGCATTAATGCCATAAGATTTCTTTGAAGAAGACTTAGGTTTTGTAATCCTTGGCTATTTTAAGAGCTATTTTTAATCATCTGATTATAAAAATTACAACAGACATACGAGGCATTAACTTTGATAAAAAATATTGATAGTGATCTTTAATAGCCGCTTAGTCACAATATGATTGCAGTACACATCTATACCTCTATATATCACGTGGTATTAACTAAACATAGTTCCCAGCTCTTAGTTCAGACAAAAAAGAATGATGATAAATAAATAAATAATAACTTACTTTTTACGGCACCAGATTTGGAGAACCGTTATCTTCAAGCTGGCGTCAGTACAATAAGAAAAGGTTCAGTATAGCAGAGTACACTCCAGTTCAGAAACAAAGTGCAACCATACATTCATAAACTAAAGATTGTACCAAAGAGCTTTAACTAAAAACGTACCAAATGTTATCTTCACTGTAATTTGAAGCAGCTGAATAATGAAGTTGAATGAGCGTTAAGTCGCGGAAAAAAATATTATTATGACAATAAGTTCTGTACCATTAATGGAAATGTTAATAATAATTATAATGATAATTATAATAATGATAGTAAGATTTGTTCCATTAATAAAAAGGATAATAATAGTTATAATAATGATGATAGGTTTTGTTCCATTGATGAAAATAAAATAAGTTCTAATATTGATGATTTGATAATGATAATAAGTGTTGTTCTATTGATAAAAGGGATAATAATAGTTGTGAAATTGATGATTATAAGGATAGAGGTAAATTTGTATTCCATTAATAAAAGTGATAATAACTGTTATAGTATTGATGATTATTATCAGGATAATAAGGTTTATTCTATTGTATTTCTATTCAGTACTTCAAAACATAAGGAGTGAATCTTAATGACACTAATGTTTTACTGTTTACCCTAATATTATTACTGACATCACTATTGCTATTTTGTATTAATATCAACTACGAATACAAAAATAATATTCTTATCAATATTCTCTGTCCAATACTCCGTAGCTAATTATGATTATCAATATCATTTATTGGGAAAAAATAACCTTACAATTCTTATTCTTATTGGTGGTACTGTGCATATTATTTGCCAGTATGTAGTTTTTGTTAACATTACTGCTTTTACCCCTATATCAGTGATGGTGATAATGATTATAATGATTAATAATAATGATTATGATAATAACAACAAAAACAACAACAATGCTAATAATAACAACAATAGTAACATGCATGATAATAATAATAATAATAAGGATGATGATGATGATAATGAAAATAATCATGGTAAAGATACTACTGCTACTACTACTATTACTAATAATAATGATAATTATAATAACAACTAGAAGCACAGAGACCGGATACCTCTGCCAAGCCGATAAGGTCACTGACGCTTTAAAAATATTCACACTTGAAGAATTACATTAAAAATAATGATAATAATGAAAATAACTTAAGCGCCAAAAAGTAAAAGTTATCCCAATCTCGCAATGATAATGAATCCTTAAATAAAAATTATGGATCTGGATCATCAAAAATAAGATTCATAAGAATCTGTTATCTTGCTAACCAACGAACACACAAACTAACTAACCAACTCTACCAAAAACATCACCTCGGCGGAGGTAATAATGATAAAGACAATAACAATAGAAAAAAAATGATAATAATAATGATAATGATGGTGGTAGTGGTGGTGATGATGAAATTGATAATGATAATGATATTAGTAACTAACATTAATTATAATAATAGTGGTAGTAGCAGAATTAATAATAGAAATAATAATTATCATAATGATAAAAAAGTAATAGTAATAAGAGCAATGATAGTAAAAAGGATAGAAGTGATAAAATACTAATAATGAAATTAATGATAATGATAGTGATGATAATAATAATTGTAAAAATGATAATGGTGACAATGATAATGATAGTAATAATTATAATGAAAATCATAACAATATTGATAGAATTATGATAAAGATTATGATAATAACAATAATAATCATTATTACTATTATCACTATCATTATGATTGTAATGATAATATTGGTGATACTAAAATTGGCAATGATAATGATAACAGTAATACTATTATGATTGTTTCTGTCATTATTATTATTTTCATTAACACTGTTTTTATTATCGCTGTTATTATTTTTGTTATCATTATTACTATCATAGTCATTGTTGCTATCATTATTACTATTAGTATTGTTGCTACTGTTGTTATTGTTGTTAATATTATTATTATTGCATTGGTAGAAGTTGTAGTAGTATCAGTCATGTCATTATTATCATGTTAATAATAAGAATAAGAATTATGATTGTTGTTATTATCAGTATTATTATTATCATTATTTTTTTATTATTATTATTATCAATATTATCATCATCATCATAACTATGTTTATTTTTATCATTATTATTGTTATTATTATTATTATCATTATTATTATTATTATCATTACTATGATTATTACTATTACTATCATTTCATTATCAATATTATCATCATTATTATCATTATTATTATCATTATTATTATTGTAATTATTATCATCATCATCATCATCATTGTTATTACTCTTATTGCTGTATTACTGGTATTATTATTAGTAGTATTGTCGTTATTATTATTATTATTATTATTATTATTATTATTATTATTATCATTGTCATCATCATCATATTGTTATTATATTAATTCATTATATTGTTATTATCATTATTACTACTATTATCCTGTCATCGTGAAAGACATCTCTGCCACAGTTGTAATTATTTTGCCATCATCATTAATGATACTATAATTTTTACTTTTTTATATAAGAGACATTAGCGTTAACAACATGCATCATAGATACATCGTCTGTCATCTGTGTAATAACAATATCACGTAGCTATTTTTGTGTACTGTCGATTCTTCAGTATTATCATTTCCTTATAATCACATATCTATCGATCTATTAGATCCATCCATCATTACAAGCGCCATCCGCATAATAAGGAAAAATGACTTATTAATGCTGACAGTAGTGTTATTACGAGACACCTTTTCTCATCCTCGCGAACCATTATAATATCAATCTTCCTCCTCATTTCTCCGGACGTTCTGTTTTATCTGGTATCGTCCTCGTTCCACGTCCTCGTCATTTCCTCATTCGTCACTGCATGTAAACACCGATACAAGTTGAACACGTGTTGTCTGTGTTTCTCTGTATCAGATTACGGATCGGTTTCCAACAGTTCCCTGGGTTTGGTCTTGCTTTGATGGTATCTGTATGGTCGGAGGTGAGCATCATCGGTTGGTACACTCAGACACGCCGTTCGTGGCTCAACGGAGCTTATAGGAATACTGGTTTGGGTAGTAGTAGGATTGGGGTGTGTTTCTTATTATGGTAGTTATTCCAGTGGGTGGTATTATAGTGTGGTGTTTCTTTTATGGTAGTTATTCCAGCGGGTGGTATTATATTATGGTATTCCTATTATGGTAGTTATTCCAGTGGGTGGTATCATAGTGTGGTATTCCTGTTATGGTAGTTATTCCAGTGGGTGGTATTATATTGTGGTATTCCTGTTATGGTAGTTATTCCAGTGGGTGGTATTATATTGTGGTATTCCTATTATGGTGGTTATTCCAGTGGGTGGTATTATATTGTGGTATTCCTGTTATGGTAATTATTCCAGTTGGTGGTCTTATATTGTGGTATTCCTATTATGATAGTTATACCAGTTGGCGGTATTATTATATGATGGTATTCCTATTATGGTAGTTATTCCAGTTGGTGGTATTATTATATGATGGTATTCCTATTATGGTAGTTATTCCAGTTGGTGGTATTATTATATGGTTGTATTCCTATTATGGTAGTTGTTCCAGAGAGTGGTATTATATGCTGGTATTCCTATCATAGGTGCTATTATCAGTTAGTATCAATGCTATAAAATTTATTCTTATG
>NW_020869876.1:375475-382975 GCF_003789085.1 Penaeus vannamei
TAATAATAATAATAATAATAATAATATAATAACAATAACTATGCTGATGATAATATATTATAACAACAATAATTAGAGTAATAATATAATAATGATAATGATAATGATCTAACTTTAGAACTATAACAACAATAAAGATGATAATAGTGATAATGGTAATAATGATGATAATAACAATAATAAAAATCATAATTATAATGAAGATGACAATTAAGATGATGATAATGTTAATAATATTGATAAAAGTAACAATAACAATGATAACATAAATGATAATTGTGATAATAATAATGGTGGTAATGATAATAATTATTATCACTGTTATTATTATAAATATAGCTATGATAATAGTAATAGGGATAATCATAATGATAATTATGTTGATTACAACAGTTACAATAAGAATGATGGCAGTAGTAATTATAATAGCATTAAAGCAACGATAATAATACCAGCAGTAATAATTTTATTATTATAATCGTCACCATCACAATGAGTATAACTGTGGTGCCGATGATATATTGTTACACCATCATTATTTACATCAGGTTTCATAAAGGGAGTAGTATTAACTAACTGTGTTTTGTTGTTAGTATCGTAGTGGTTATTATCATTGTCACTGGAATCATAACCATAGTCATTGCACTTTTTAACTATAGTGCTCCAACTAGCATCGTCACTCTTAAAAGTATCGTATTAATATTTTCGTTAATATTTTCTTTTCTTTTTTGTTGTTTACTTGTTCTTCCTGTTTTTATCGTCACGATGGTTATAAGTATCTTTCAATAATATTTTCATCAGTTTTAGCTTCATTACTAATGTAAACTTTTGAAAGATTGACACCATTCCTCTACCAATTTTCTAAACTATCATTTGTGATTATTTCTCTTATTCTCGTCACCATCATCTGAAAAGTAAGGCGTATCAGTATTTGCACTATCAATATCAAGGGAAATTTATTATGACTATAATATTGCAATCATCATGCAACAGTCTTTATGGCTATAATTACTGTTTTATCTTAATTGTCGTCATTATCCTTATCCTAAAAAAAACAGCAAACGACGAAATACGCGTTGATTGACACAGTGCAATAAATGTCTCTCAGAAATTTAGTGCGTTATCACAACCAATATATTTTTTCTATTCCGTTTTTCGTTTCCGTTGACAAAAGTATTTTAGACGGGGATTGCAAGCCAAAAATACTATCAATGATAATGATGATGATAAAAAATACTAATTACAGTACTGCCGCTATTAGTAACAATAATTATAATGATAAAAATATTGATACTACTACTGCAACTAATAATGACCATAAAACTAATATGGATATGAATATTAATAAAGAAACTCGCCAAGTTCTAGTTTTGGTGAATTTCTACACATATGCATTTGTATGTATTCGATATACGTGATGTTCGTGCATCCTTTTTTTTTAATGCTAAACTTTGACTTTTGCAAAAGGTTTCTTCTGTGTTCCGGTCTAAATATTTCTTGAGATTTAAAAAAGTACGTAGAGAAAACGATGTAAAGTGAAAGGAATAAAGGGGATATGCACAGAAATATAACCACATGCAGATAAATATGAAAGAGAGAAAAATGATACTGAAAGAAATTTATGGGGAGAAATAAAGGAGAGAAAAGTGGTTTTAAAACCAAAAATAATGCAGAGAAAGAGAGAAGAAGAAGAAGAAAAAAAAAAAAAAGAAACAATAACACCATGATAAAACCCCATGGAGACAAAAGCAGGAATCAGAAGGGATATAACAACAGAGAGACAGTCCGCCCATATAAAAAAGGACTTTGCGAGGAGGCTCCTGCAGTAGCCCCGGTTTTAAGGGACAGGTACAAATGGGATATAATTAATCAATAACCCAGAGAGCGGCGACGACCAGCCAGCATGCTGATGTGGATTTCGCGTGTTCGCCCGCCAGCATTCGCGTTAAAATGTTTATTGAGTATCGGAACCACCTCCGTTGTCGCGACGGCCAATGGGAATAGAGAGCGAGAGAAAAAAATGCATCAAATCTTTGTCCATTACCGATGCAGGAATACTAATTAGGTGAGGGGGCTGTGATCTGTCCTGCATTGTCGTGTAGAGATATTGGTGTCAGTGCGATAATTCTTCTATTTCCTATGGTTTCCTTACTATTATTACGATGTTTTCATCTTTGATTTTAGGTCTTATAGAAAGCAATATGGAGGGAGAAATTATTATTCTACATATAATCACGAGTGTTGGAGGTGGCTTTATTGGTACTTTTGTTTTGATCCAAGCAAGAAGTCCACGGGGAACCCGTCCTTTGTTGCAATGCCTGGAAAATTTTGTGTAATGATCATAATTCCAAATTACAATCATCCACTTTCAAAGCTGCGGCTTATATGGTATGGAGCATCATATCGTTATGCCATGATGAGGCGATCTGATGCATGAGATTTGTATAAAGGAGTGTGCCATGTGCACGTGGTAACATACCTGCGCAAGGTGTTATAATCACCACCAAGCGGCGGCTACCTCTATCCTACTCTCCAGCACCTAGCAGTCTGCACCCAGGGCTAAGGGGCGGAGCACCGTCCAATTGGGCGGGGCCAATGGTCTCTTTCAATATATTATTGGTTGATGGGAGGATCTACGTCGTCTACGCGCGCTCTGATTGGCTGGCGGGAGGGCTCGACGCTGGTGTGCGTGTGCGCAGCCCGCCTCCAGTCAGTGTGCGTTGAGCGGTGTTGTGAGTGAGGTTCTGCCGCTCCGCGTTTGTAGTGTCGAGTGTCAGTTGCAAGGTTGACCTTGATCATGCCGACCGTTTCCGGTAGCGGCGGTGAGGAGGTCGAATCACAAGATGAGGTCAAGGTCTTTAAATATGAAGGAGATGAGGAGGAGAGTGAGAAGCGCTCCTCGGAAAACTTAACTGAAGACAAAAGCAGTCTCATCACAGAAACAGAAGAGGTACGACTGTTTACCCTCGAGAATCTCAGGCCGCAAAGTCCTCCTGGGGACCTGTGTTCCTCGGGCGGCGGCTGGCGGCCTGAGGTGTAGTTCTAAATGTTCCTTGTAATATTGCAATCGTAAGTGTGGTGTAATTCCCCGTTTGCGCCAGCCGCAGCGGCAGGGTGACAGGTGCTGTGGTGTTACGGTCTGGCTACTGTACCAGAATCAGTGAAGTACAAGTGTGATCAATGTGCAGGTGTGTTTTTCTATGGTGTCCCAAGTCGTGACGCTCGCCAGGATAAGACAGGAGGTGAACTAAGTCAAATCGCGGTGGAAAACCGAAGTCCCCAGAGGCCAGACCACAGCTCCCACGAGACAGCGCCGCAGTGACCCCCCGCAAGGATCGGAGGAGCCAAGTCGAAGGAAGGAGGCGCCCGAGGAGGACCGCCGAAGATGTGAGCGACGGGGCAGATGCGCAGCGAGCAGGTGGACGAGTGCAAGTGCGGTGGACGAGAAATGTGGTGTTGGCAAGGAAGCGGAGGTGCAGGTGTCCGTAAGGCAAACTGACCGCAAGTACACCTACCTAACTTTGAACTACTTTGTATCACTTCCACTGTAGAAATGTGTCTTGTAGTGATAACTCCGTTTGAAATTCCCGGGGTCGGACTAGCTTGAAAAAAACGTTACTGAAAATGCCTCCGTTAAATAGTCAATGTGCTTAGCAGGCGATAGCGTGAATTTCCTCTTTTTTGTTGTTAATGAGGGGCGAGCTCTTTCCTGTAATTATCGCATTAATACTGACCAGATAATTTCATGAACTGTCATCAATGCGGGGCGGGTAAATTTATAATTGTATCCATTATTAAACCAAGAATAAATATTTTCTCTTTATTAGCATATGAAGGAATACGCACACACTTATTATGTATTTATATCGATCACCAAGTCATTACTCCCGGTGGTGGAGGGATTTACATATGCAAATTAAGTACATTCATGTACACACAGCGCGGAACTCGGTGGTCAGAGAGCGAAGTCAGGAAGGGAGATCGGGGTCTGGCGCCGTGGAGCGTATGTGCGCGCGAGCTGTTACCGTAGCCGCTTTTCCTGGCTTCGCGTGTGTCCCGGCGTGAAAATTATCGACGGGATTTTTGAGGTCGATTGTTATTGTTGCAGGGCATTGATTTCCTCCTTCCCCTTTCTCCTCCACCCCCTCGTTTTCCCCGTCTTTCTCTCTCTCTCTCTCGCTTCCCTCATTCTAACCCTGGCGGTGCGTATGTTGTGAAAGGACAGGAATACCCCGTAGGGCGACCGCATGTGACCGCTTGTGGCAGGAGCGTTGCCGACCGCCCTAACCTAACCGAAGCTACGGAAGGAGAGGAGGAGGAGGAGAAGACGGGGACGCGGGGGAGAGAACTTACCGTTTCTCTGAGCGGCTTCGAACTATGGCTGTGCGGGGAAGAGGTTCGGCCAGGCGCAAATTCTCCTTTTTGTCTCCGAAATTCTTCCCTTTTGTATTGACGGGTTGCATGTGGATCTTGCTACAAAGAGAGGATTTGATGGTCTGTAAAATGCGCAGAAATGATGTTGAATGGTTCAGTTGATATCCGAATCCTGGAGAGAGAGATACCGTTATTATCAGAGGTTTTATCAGTAGCCGAGAATAGCGATAAATTGTGTTCAGAGACGGTATTTTTGGTGTAAAATGTTAGCAGTGTAATCATAATATTAGTAGTGTAATACTAGAAATATTTAGGTTAACAAGTGTATTTGATAGTGACGTTACAATAATAGCGATTATAGTAATAGTAATAATGCTAATGATAATATTAATAATAAGAATATTGATGATAATAGTGTTAATTATAATAATAATAATAATAATAATAATAATAATAATAATAATAATAATAATAATAATAATAATGGTTATTATTACGTCGACAGTGTTTGGCAAAATAATGTGTAGAGAAATAATAATTTTATATAACGATGATAATCGTAATTGTAATGTTGATAATGATAATCATGATTATGGTAAATATGAAAAAATATATAATTGATAATACTGATGATGTTAGCAAGAAAGGCACTAGTGATGATAATAATTATGTGTATAACATTACCGATAATTATATATGCAATAATCAAAATTGTAGTAATGACGGAAGTAGTAATTGAAACAACAGTATAATAACAATATTGGTGATAATTCAAGAAGTAATATGAATTATCGTAATTACATCAAATATGCTGTATAATAATGTTAATAGAATAATTCTAATAATATTTATCATTTTGTAAATCCACTTGAGAACAAGGTTATAACAATGCTAAGTATTAACGATAGATTTTGATCTCTGTATAAAGCATGAGGTGAAAAAATATTATGAAGCCTTTTTTATCTTATTTTAATTTTGACATTTTGTTAAAGCAACTAGAAAGTATGAAAATCATTGATATAGATTTTTGAAATAAAATAACTGATTGTGATGATAATGATTTTGATAATGACATAATAATAAGTAGAATGATGATGGCAATAATAATGAGGGTGATAATAAAATTAATGATTATAACAATATTAAGAGTGACAATAATAATAGTATATATAATGTTGATCATAATAATGGTAATATTGATTATTATTATTTATCATTATTATTTTCATCATCATTAATATCGACAGCGATGGAAATTATGACAATCCTAGTAATAGTAATGGCGGAGATGTTGCCATTTTTTCATCATATTTTTAGCTTCATCAATATTATTTAATCTGTAGCAATATATCCATCACAATTCTTATTCTTATTGATATCACAGTCAAGAGTACCACCGATTTTTTTTTTATATTAATAGGCCTCTAATAACTGTGTTAACTTTGACGTGTAAGTAATACACTGTGCTTACGAGAATTGATGGAAAAATTGGTACTGGAAAGGAGAGAGCGTGAGAAATGACAGGTGCAAGGTTAGGAACATATCCGCTAGTTAGGCTTAAATCGACTCGTTTGTAAGCTATGTAAATTTCCTATTGTCATGTGAAATACCGGTACCGTACTTTAGTAGTCTGTTTGTAAACATTTACCTTTGTTGTGTTCCTAATACGCGACCATCTATATAAAAAAAATCATAGTTGGGAATTTTGTAACATTTTGTAACCCTTTTTTTCTCTTCGGCTTCACGTGTTGTCGTAAGTAAGCCGCTGGCACTGTGGTCCTATACTAATCCTTGACATCTCTCTTGTTAAAAGTGTTTAGGCTCGTCATACGCGGTCTAGCACCCCCTCTCCCCACAGCCTTCACGGTAGGGTGGTTCAGTTGTGTGACTCTTTGACTCTAGAGTGTTTATCTTTTTTATTTGTGGTCAAGAGAATGACATGATGAAACCTGTTACTGTTGTGACTAGAAATTATTTACACTGCCTAGTTTTGCGCTCGTGGGAAGTCTAGATTTTAAAATTGATCGAGTGACGCGGAACAAGTGAGCAGCAACGGGGAGTGGTGGTTCACGAAATGTCAATCTGCGATGTTACCCGAGAATCATCCGAAGTTTGACTCCGCCAGTTCGAAATGCGAAATGCTTGCGTTTCGAGGGTGTCGAGGGACTCTGGTCGACGCAACTATTTTCTAGTTCCGCCTTTTGCAAATTGTGAGCAATTATTGATGATGGCTGCAGCTGTCCGATCGTTTGAGTAGCGCGTGCGGAGGTGAAGGCACCGTAAATTCGACGCAGTGTTAATATATTTATCGTGGGCGTCTTCCCTTTTTTTCTCGTAATATCTGGTATTGGATACTTTTTTTTAGAATCGGTTAAACTATTGAATTGTGTAGTAAATGCATATATGTTTGTGTAAATCTGTGACCTTATATGTGTATGTATAGGCCTATATGTAATGCACCCGCACTCACGCCCGTCCGCACGCCCAACACACACACACACACACACACACACACACACACACACACACACACACACACACACACACACACACACACACACACACACACACACACACACACACACACACACACACACACATTTACCTACATATGTACAAACTTCTGTTGCTTCATTAAAACTTCGCATTATCTGTATTAACACTATTAGTTTAACAGTGCATGTGATTATGATAAGGTTGCGGCAATGATTTTGAAACAAATAGAATTTTTGATAATGGCGATCAACATTGACTGCGTTGATTTTAATGATAAAGCATCAACATTAACAATACTACACCGGGAAAACGATGACAAATGCACGATAATTTGACAAATCGAAATGAATGGGGTTTGTGATTATAATGATAGCGGCAGTACTGACCGCCCACTAGTAGTAAATGACAATGATAACGCGTTTTTGTGAATACATTGATCCTCAGCTACCACCGTCCGGGCACTTTAACGATGAGTACTTTTTTGTGGCATTTTAATTACGCCGGTGATGATAATATTAACAATATAAGTTTGTGTACTTCAATTTTAATTGCAGTAATGTTGATTCTTGTAATGAGTAGGATTATAATGCGGGTTGCGTATAACATTGACGGTGTCATTGATTTTAGTTA
>NW_020869876.1:385475-387975 GCF_003789085.1 Penaeus vannamei
ATTATTATTGTTATATTTATTATGATTACTATTGTTATAATTAGATTAATATTATTACGTAATGATATATAGTATGCTATTATAACGATAATATAAAAAAACATTATTAATTCTATTATTGCTATTATTGTAAATATTATTATAATTGTTATTGTTATAATTATAGTAATTATTATCATTTTTATAATTTTTTGTTATATATTTTTTTCATGTTTTATTATTTTCTGTTTATTATTGTTGATATTAGTCTTAGTAGCAGTATTAGTGTTTTTGCAAGTATAGATTATGATTAACATTATAATAATTATTATACATTTTGAAAATATACTAATGCTTTCTATTATTGTTGTTATTGACATAAACGATAAGCTATTGATTAGATTAATTATAGTAATGTTCATGATATTATTAATGATAATGATAGTAATAAGTATAACGATAATGATATAGTAACAATAATGATGATGATAATGTCATTTATAGCAATAATGAAAGTGATCTACGTATTCAAAGTAATAATAATACATATTAAAGCCTATGAAAATGGTAATGGTAATGATGATGAGGATAATTTTGCTAGTAATGATGGTGAAATTATTATGAACTTCTTATCAATATTGATAATGATAATGATAACGATGGTAAGCGAAATATTGACTATGATGAAATTGTTAAAATGTTTTTATACTTAGTGTTATTAATTATGTTATATTTTTAAATACCATCATTATTTTTGGTATCAATATTGATATTGATATTGATGTTATTATTAGAATTGTCATTATTATTATTTTAATTATTATGATCATCGTCATTATTATTATTTCTATTATTATTATTATTATTATTATTATTATTATTATTATTATTATTATTATTATTATTATTATTATTATTATTAATATTATTGCTAGTTTAGTTTTTATTACTATAACTCCTTTGAATATTGTTCTAATTATTATCGTTGTTGTTGTTGTTATTGTTGCCAATTATTATTTTGTTATAATTATTTTTAATGTTGATATGGATAAGAAAATGATAATGACAATAATAATGAGAATTAAAATCATGATAATCATAATTGTATCATTAATAATAGTAAAAGTAATAGTAGGAATGATAATAACTAAAGTAATGGTAATGATAATAATAATTATTTAAATTACAGTCATGAAAATAACCATGATAATGGTAATAATTATAAACAAATAGTAATAAGGACAATAGAAATGATAGCGATAATGATCATGACATTGATAGTGATAATGATAGTAAATGTAAAAACAATAATTGTTATAGCAATGATAATGATTATATAATAAGGAATTGTTTGTAGTAATATCAGTATTAAAAGCAATAAAAATAGTAGAAATAATGTGATTTGTAATATCAGAAATAATGATGATAATTATGGATACTAATAGGAATAATTATAATAATGATCATAAAAACGATGATAATGTTAATATTGATAATTTAAATGAACGTATTGATGTAATGATAATAATAAATATGATAATATTAATGTTGATAATGATAAGCAAATAAAAAATAAGCGATACAAATTATTGTTACTATTAGTATTATTGTTTTTATTATTATTACCATTATTATTATTATTATTATTATTATTATTATTATTACTGTTATGATTGATTGTAATTGTTATTGTAATTATTAATATTATTATTAGTTGTAGTAGTAGCAGTAGTAGTATAATATTATTCTTACTATCACCGTAATTTATAGAACATTCCTATTTTTTATCTTTCATAACTCGTATTTTAAGCATCACAACTTCAGAGGATATTAAAATATAATGTGAAATTACTTCCGGTGTAAACAAAGTACCGGCGATATATAATACCACGCCAATGGAGACCTGCGGTGAAATTCGCGTTCCCAGTGAACCGATGATGGTTACTATTTTTTTACGAACCGGCGACATGGTACTTTCGAAGCCTTACTGAAACAGCCGAAAGACGGGGAGGCAGGTGTGTGCGCGAGGCCAACGCTGCGTGTGCGGGTTGAGCAAAGCGGCGGGACCTGTCGGCGCTAACGTGGTCAGCGGGGCGGCCGCTACCCGCGTCTACCTGGTGCCACTCCCGATCGCTGCACGGGCGCTTGTTCAGGGCTTAGAAGCCCGTCGCGCTGATTTCCCAGTATGTGCTGGCGGCGGCGGCGGCGATGGCGGCGGCGACGGCGGCACCTGCCCACGGCGCGACTGACGGTACGAGGGTAGTCGGACAAGGGTATTGACGCGGTGTTATTTATGAACCCGCTCGTTTCCCCATAAGGCGGCGGGAGAGTGAGGCCTGCAAGGGGCACGTTGTTTTCGTTAAAGCGAATTCGCTGAGCGGTTGATGGTTGTGAACGATGTCGGGAAAGTTCTTTTTATTACAAACCACATCCTTTTTCCAAACAAGTTATTTTAGCCCACCAAAATTCTGACGAAATCATCAAGAAATCAGTCTTAACGACGACAGTACCTGTCAAGAAC
>NW_020869876.1:390475-402975 GCF_003789085.1 Penaeus vannamei
GTTTCCCCTATTCCCCTTCATCCACCCTACTCCATTCCCCCTCCCTCTACATCCCCATCCTTATCCTCCCGTTCCCCTACACCCCTTATCCCCACTCTCTTTATTCCCTACTCCCTCCCTCTTTCCTCCTCCTATACCTCCGTCTCCCCTCCTCCTATACTTCCCTCTCCCCTCCTCCTATTCCTCCCTCTCCCCTCCACCTATACCTCGCTCTCCCCTCCTCCTATACGTCCCTCTCCCCTCCCGACCTCCCCCGACCCAGGCATCCACAAGGAGTCGGCTTCCCTTCCTTCGACAAAACTTATTTTCTTCCAACAATAACATTAGACCACACATCGCTACTTCTTGTGATCAGCGTCAGCTACTTGTCCAAAGCAGGTGGGCGGGGGGGGGGGGTCTGCGTGGTAGGGGGAGGAAAGGAATAGGGAGGGGGCTGGGTTAAAGACTTTTTTTTTGTATAAGTGGCCAGCATGCTTGTAGGTATTTTTTTTTTATTTTCTGTTATTTTTATTGATTTGTTTGTTTTATGATTTTTACATTTTATTTTGTAAGTTATATTTTTATCTTTATTATTAAGACATTTTAGTTATTACGTGTTATTTTCGCAGTCATTTGTGTTTTGTTGGAAAAATTAGCCTTTTAATTTTCATTATAATCATAGCACAGCATTTCATCCTTATTAATATTATCAGTATCAGTATAAGCATTCCTTTCATTATTGCTATTGTTGTGCTGTTGTTTAAATTGTTATTATTTTTTAAATTATTATCATTATTATTATTATCATCATTATTATTGCTGTTGTCATTACTGTATTAATATTGATGATAGTGATAATGATGATGATGATGATTATAATTGTTGTTTTGTTATTATTATTATAATTGTTTTTCTTGGTATTGATAAATATCATATTAGCATACATATACATATATATATTTAAGAATGTGTATATGTGCATTTGTGTGCACGCGTGCGCGTGTGTGTGGGTGTCTATGTCTGTACGTCCGTACATGTGTGTATTGTATGCGTTGTGCTGTGAACAAATGCGTATCCATATTAAACCTTTAAAAATGCCTTATTGCAGTATTATTGTTACGGGGGTAAAATTATTAAACATTAAATTATTCCCAGCCGTTTTAGAAGGATCTAGTGAAAGTAAGATTTCACTTTGAAGTTGAAATACTTTGATAGCTTCGGTGCATCAGGTTATGTAATCAGTGTATTTTGAAATGTTTATAAAACTTTCGTCCAACGCATATGGAATGGATCACATACGCACAAAAACAGACACTCACGTACATGCTTTCCATCCCACACGCACACAGAGAGGGAGAGAGGGAGAAATGGAGAGGGAGGGAGGGAGGGAGGTGAGAAGGGAGGAGAGATAGAGAGGAAGGGAGGGAGGGAGAGATAGAGAGGGGAGGAGGGAGATAGAGAGGAGAAGGATGGAGGTAGATAGAGGAGGGAGGAAGGATGGAGGTAGATAGAGGGAGGGAGGAGATAGAGGGAGGGATGGAAGGAAGGAAGGAGGGAAGAGAGAGAGAGAGAAGAGAAGAGAGAAGAGAGAGAGAGAGAGAGAGAGAGAGGAGAGAGAAGAGAGAGAAGAGAGAGAGAGAGAGAGAGAGAGAGAGACGGGAGGGGGGGGGTGAGTGAGTGACAGATAGAGATTTATATATAGATATGGAAATAGACAGACATAGAGTGTGACAGATAGACAGAGACAGGGGGAGTGAAAGTCCAGCAGCGTTGAATTACTTAATTAATATTGTTATTTATCAGTGCTCCATTGTCCGCCAGCTCCCCATAGTTGCACCTCCTGTGTTATCGGGTCCCATAAATGGCTGATTGGATTTAATTGGGCTATTAGTCTATTTAATGTGCGTTTGCGATCGATACCATGTTGATTATGCGATAGTTGTTTGCAGTCGTTGGAGTCTTTACGAGCAGTTAATGTCATGGGCCCATCATGACGCGGGGGGACTGGGTTATTTATCAGGATGCGGTCGTTACAGCAAGGTCATTGTCAACACTCTCGCTAAACCGGCCGCCATGCATTCGGTTGGCCTGTCGGTTGATCGGTTGGTCGTTGCGATCGAAATGTCCGTTGGATCGGATGCTAAATGCGAAAAAAGGGAATTGGATTTAGCACGAAGAAAATGACACTGGTGGTGTTATGGTTGTATTGCGGACAAGAGCGCTTAAGACCGGAAATTGAGTCTGAAGCTTTCTGTTTGATTTATTATTTGTATCTGACCAGGTACAAGACATTTATTATGACAGTTCTCACTCCATTTTCCTTATGACGAGTAGAAAATGATAAAGTAAGAAAAAAAGAGTAAGAGCGTTCGTCGGTATCATTTATCACACTTAGGGTACAGCTTCATTCCATTCAGCCTCGCGTGGTGCATTACTGATTCATCATCATTTATGTCATCACCATCAATTTTGCCACCACAGTTGTTACCGCAATATGCTCAAGAATCTCTCCATCCCTCCCCCCCCACCCCCTTTCCTACCCCCTGCCAAGATTCATGTATCCTCATTCGAGACAGGATACACTACGAACACACCCACCCTGCTCCCGGAGTGCACACAAATATATCTCCTTTCTCGCCTTTTAAAGGACACTTTCTTGGGATCCATCTTGGGGCTTGAGTCTCGCCTTTCAGCTCCCCTTGGATTCAAGGACTGGTCTTAAATTCTTTTCTGTAACATATGTTTCTTCAAGACCTTCTGGACTCTGTCTCTTCCTTGACCTTTTGGACTTAGCTCTACCGGGAACCATTTTTTTTCTAATCTGTTTATGGCCTCTTAGAACTTGCCTTACTGCTGAACTTTTTTTTTTTTTTGTCTCTATGGCTGTTACCCGCAATCAGCTGTTTCCTGTCTATCTTCGTCTCAGTCCCGATAAAGCTTTGATTCCTTTCGAAAGACCCCCTCTTCCTAGAACGCCTTTTGCTCATGAAGACTTCAGCGTTTGCTCTCCAAGCCCTTCCTAGAATACCCATGCAGTCTGCCTTTCCCGGTCGGCATGGGTTTCCTTTCCCCCATGGCCCTGACTCGACTGCCTGAGCGAGATGATTTGCAGCCCACTCGCTTGCCCCCCCCCCCCCCCGTATTGTGTCATTACCCGTATCAGCGCTGCCATCACTACCAGTCATCACACGCCGTTGTATTCCTGGTAATTGCAGCGAGTTTTTGGTTCCAATTCTCGTCGCGCTTATCGCTTTACGCCCGACTACTTTCGTTCAGGCGATGTTATCGGGGCCGACTGCCGTGTCGTATGTAAGTATTGCGTTCGTTCTCCATTGTTTTGTGGAGTGGGAAGTGCCGGTGGCGTCGCTGGATTTAACTGAGGGAGAAGGGGGCATTGGGTGATGAATGGGAGGACTTTCGGTATTATCTGGAGAAAAGGGAGAGTTATCATCGCTATCTTCATAATCTTTTGCTGGTCAAGATTGGTGTTGTTGGGTACCCCCCGTGCTAGCGATAGGAAACCTGGCTTGCGTTCAAGTTGCCAAACGATGCAGTTTTTGGGGAACTTGATGAGCATTTGTTGATCTGCAATATTACGATTAGAATGATTGCGAGTGTTGAAATTAAAACGCCAGGTGTGAGGTTTAGAGGAAGCACCATCATCGGGTGCTCATAGGTCACCCGCCAAACCAGGCTCCTGCCGCCCGCCGCCCACAGCTTCACGAACAGCTCCTTGCTTGTTAGGAACCAGTTTTAGGAACATGGCCGGTCCAAAGCAAACACTGTATTGACTGGTTTATGCTCCTTAATGGCTGTAGGGACGTTTTTGCAAATTACTGCATATTTATTTTGATATAGATTGGAAAAATGCATATACATTTAGGTTAATGATAAGTGTGGCGGGTTAGGATGATGTAGGTTGATAATTCTCATCTCCAGTGAAATTTCTTCGGTTAAAAAAAGGAAAGAAAACGAACCCCAGATCATGCATCATGTAGAAGAATGTTGGAGTGTTCTGACTTAATGTACAACGAACAATCGACTCCAGACCACTGCCAGAAGTTCCCTCATTGGGGAGTCATTAAGGCGGCCAAGATTTACACCCACGAACAAAGCTTATGAAGGCATAGTATTTATAGACAAATAATCCTGAGAGAATTTGCATTCTGAGGTATTACGTTGCCTTTGATCCATAACACTGGATAGTGTGTGTATGTGTGTGTGTGTGTGTGTGTGTGTGTGTGTTGTGTGTGTGTGTGTGTGTGTGTGTGTGTGTGTGTGTGTGTGTGTGCGTGTGTGTGGGTGTGGGTGTAGGTGTAGGTGTAGGTGTAGGTGTAGGTGTTTGGGAAATATTTTCTCTCGAATTGGAGTATTTCAGTCAAAGAACCGTGCTTGACAAGTCGATGGAAGAGCCCAGGCGAAAACGGATCGGCTGCTGAAACCTGCTCTTCATTAATCGGATTCTTGAGGCGCTGCAAGACATGCTGAGTCGGTCAGCGTGGCGCATAGCCCATGCCATAGGACATCTGATTGCGACGGTCCTGATTTGATTTGATTTTATGTATTTTGAATATACTTATCGCGAATATAATCGACAGAGCCGGATATGCACGTGCCCTCACACTTATGCACGCACGCACATGCGTTTTAAATGTATCCTTATACAAACTATCTAAACAAATGTAGTGAGTGGTATTAGCGTGAACAGCTTGGTCTCTATGCAAAATACTTGAGGATTAATCAACAGGGAATACGTTCGTGGTGAAAAGGATTCGGCTAAAGACTCCTTGATACACCGCAGACTCGCAATGCTATTTGGTTTACGAAATGCCGTGGCGAGAATCATGTCTTGTGCACTTGGAGTCTGAATGGGCCATGACAGGATCCGGTAAGGGGATTGATTTTATGATATTAAAAAATAGTGTCTGTACTGGATTCGGGGATTTACGTGTTAATGTTTTATCTCGTTTAATCGTGTTGAGTCAAGATACTCTAAAACTCTTTTACATATATTTTAATCGCCGCGAGCCGATCAAATACTTTACCAGCTGGTCTCTGTGTGTTAAACTTAGCGTCTACACTTCACAGATTTGCAACGTCACCTTTACTCGATATGGTGACGTGAGTACAGTAGGCTGACGCGGAGGCGGGTGTCGAACACAAAACTAGGCATTTTACAGCGTCACTTTCGTTCGTTAACTTACAGAAGGACGAGGTATGATTAAATTTGCTAATCACACATCCATGAGCTTTGCCATCTAGCGAACTCGGGATATATTTTTTTCAGACCGAACTGTCACGTTTAAATTATGATCCGCAGTTTCATGCGACTCGAGAATCAACGGGAGTGCGAATAAGAAATCTACCCCTATCCGCACCCTCAGAACAGTCACGTGGGGATATATTTTCCTCCGATATGAGGGACGGGGAGGAGGTAGCCGGGCTCCCGTATAAGGACTGGGCGGAATCACAGCCCTTGAGTTAAAACCCTGAAATCCACTCAGGTAAGACACAGACAATGGGGATGGAAATTCGTCTTCATTCGAAGTCAGGTTAATTTCGGGCCTTTTTATGGGATCAACACTGGACGATAGTTTCATGGTAGGGGATTCGATGGCGTTTCTTTTGTCGAAGGGGATGAGGATTCAGAGACCTGTTTTTTATGGGTTTATTTCCTTTTTGTCACTTTTTTCGTGTGAGAAGAGTGGCAACGGTCGTGACTTGTGGAAAGGCTTTTTTATGCCTTGGCGAAATGGACATTGAGAACTTGTACTTGGAAGAAGATTTAGCTTTGATCTGTTGCGTTATGACCTGCAACACGCTGCGCTCGTTCCAACACTCGGCGACAGCTTAGATCACACTCGCACAACACTCACACTCACACTCATACTAACACTCACACTCACACTCACACTCACGCACACACTCACACATACCAACACTAACACTCACATTCACACTCACACTCATACTACACTAACACTCACCGGCTTAAAAATGTGAGTATGCATGAATGCTTGCGCTTTTTTTCTTTTTTTCTTTCACGGCAGTTTGTGACTCCTCGAAGCGTTGAGCAAGCAAAAGAGCGATACGAATGGAAGGTTTGGATTTCGCTTGAATATGAACATTCGATAAAAGACGTGAAATATAAGTCTGATGAACTTTTCCCTTGCTTAAATTGATGCGTTTACTTACATGCACACGATCTCTCCACCTGGTGTGTCATTAGCATGGCAAACGTCTAAAAGAATTAGGCATTTGTAAGATGTAAAAAAATCAGATTGCCTCCCAAGTATTTCCACGGGATCACCATGAGCAATGAGCAATTTTGTACATTAAAAAAAAGTAATTACGGAGGATTTCAGTTAAGCTAACGAGGACATGCGCCGGTAAGCAGAGAGAGCTATTAAGGACGTCGCCCGTATAAACTTCGTCTTAAAAGCCCCTTCCCCCCTCCCTGCCGCCCCCTTCTCCCCTCCATGCCGCCCCTTCCCCCCTCCATGCCGCCCCTTCCCCCTCCATGCCGCCCCTTCCCCCCTGCCGCCGTTATCGTCTGGGTGTCGTCATCCCCTTCTTGATGACTGCCTCTTGGTCGTTGCTTTAATCCTATTTACTGAGTGATTTACATAGTTTTTTATTTTATTTTTTATTTATTTTTATTTTTATTATTATTATTTTCTTTGAGAAATGCCTGTGGCAACTACCGTGCGATGATTATGCTAATGAGTAGTTGGCAATTGCAAGATAGGTGTGTATGAGTATTTATTTATAGAATATGTATATTTTTTATGAAGTTAAGAAGATAATGATTACTTCATATTGTGAATGGTCGGCGTAAGGCAGATTATAGATGAATTATTGTAGCATAAACAGCCTTAATCATGATGAGATTTGATATCTGTTCTGAATGCGCCTGATTAATGAAATTGGATCCGACACGTAAGGGAAAGAAAACGCAAAATCTTGCATCTGATAAGATAAAATGGCTTTCAGAAGAAGCCGATTTACGATTGCGATAACAATTTTGAAAAAGATAATCATCGTGGCCGCCCCGATTATTTTCGTCCGGTAAATTCCGCCGCTGATAATGCACTCTCTTTTTTTCCGTTCTCTCTCTCTCTCTCTCTTTTCTTGCGAATGTATACGGACTTTTTAAGCGAAGTCGGGAGGTAGCTGTCACGGGACATTCGGCACACATCCGTAGCGTAAGAGCGTGTACATTACTAATGACGTGGTAATATTAGTGTTTAGCTGCGTTTTACGTCAGGTGGATCGTGCAGGAGGCAGTTACCGCAGTGCTGTGTCGGGCGGGGAGGAAGAGAGGAAGGGGGAAGGATGGGGTGAAGGGGAGGGGGATAGGAAGTGGGGAGGAAGAGAGGAAGGGGAAGGATGGGGGGAGGGGAGAGTAAGAGTAAGGAAAGAGGGGAAGGAAAGAGGAAGGGGTAAGGGGGGAGGAAGAGAAGAAGGGGGGAAGGGGAAAGGAGAGGAAAAGGAAGGGGGAAGGGTGGGTGGAGGATAAGGGGGGGGGAGTGAGGTATGGAGAAAGGGGAGAGGGAGAGCAAGGAAGTGAGAGGAAGAGGGCAAGGGGGGAGGAATTGAGGAAGAGGATAGGGGGAATGATGGGGTGGAGGTGGAAGGGGAAGGATCGGGTGGAGGGAGAGAGGGGAGATTGATAGTAAGGGGAGGGGAGAGCCAAGGGGAGTGGAAGCAAGAGTAAGGGGGGGGGACACAATGGGAGAGGATGAAGGGGAGGGTGAGAAGAAGGAAGGGCGGGGGGGGAGGGGGGAGCGGGGAGCACACACTCGTCATGTGTTACTGATCGTTGGTAATGCTTGCTGCTTCCTCGCTGTTTATTATTCACAACAGACGCCCAGCATTCGAAGCTCACACTTGAGGTACAACACCTATTGTATGTTGAAGGCCACGCCGGGCCCGTCTCCCGAAGGTCCCCCTCCACGCGGTGTCTCGTTTATTATGGCCACACTCGGCGGGAAAAAATCAAACCTGAAAGTCACTCAGTTTATAAAGGCCGAAATGCCCCCACCCCCTCTGCCCCCCGCTACACCCCTCCTAACACAACATCGAAGCGAAGGTCACACTTAACACACAACCCAGCTGCTGAAGGTTACACTCAGCGCTTAAACTTACTATAATGACTGGTCGCCACCACTCCCGTGTTATAATTACCCGATGCAGTTACAGCGAATGTAATAATTATAATAAACAGCTGACGGGCGGAACCTTCTCGTTCAACTTGTTAGCCCTTTTGGCATGCGGGTAAGCGGACCACCTCTCGAGTCGTCTTGAAGAACCAGCGGCTCATTGGACCAACACGGTTTGATCTTCATCGTTCTGCACAAGAGGCAACAGCTGTTTGTGTTTACTCATCTTGTACGGTTTAAGAGGGCCCGCTGGATTACTGGACCGGCCCCGTTACACGCCTTGGATTAATGAGCCAGCTCGTTGAAGCACCCGGATTAGCGGACCGTTCTGGAGCGCCCGCGAAATTGGACCGAGGTGTGGTATCGCAGGGAAGCCACGGAGATCAACGGGGTCAGCTGGTTCTGTTCATCATCATAATATGTGCGAGTATCTCGGCCATCTTGCCCCGCCTGTCTCTCGGGAGGCGGGTGAGGGACGGCATCCGACGCCTGGCCGCATCCTCCGAGCCCCTTTTTAGGACTTAGATGGGAGGAAAGGTACTCCCCTTCGCTCCGATGGCTGGATAGTTTGCTTCATCCTTTTTCTATAGTGTCCTATTGCTGGAAGGGAAGAATGAGGGTTTCACTCGTGACAGAAGAGACCAACTCCAGGTGCTCACTTGTCAAGAAGGTGACCAAGGGGACCGGAATGCCTTAGAGGAAAGGGGCAGGTTCCTCTTGGCGATGACACCTTCATGAAATATTCTGACAGCGGTTGCTGGATAAGCTGACCTTGCCCCTCTATCTATAATACCCTTTATGCCTGCAGGGGGTTTCTCTCTCTCTCTCTCTCTCTCTCTCTCTCTCTCTCTCTCTCTCTCTCTCTCTCTCTCTCTCTCTCTCTCTCTCTCTCTCTCTCTCTCTCTCTCTCTCTCTCTCTCCCCCCCCCCCCCAGAAGGAAAGAAGGAAGCAAGTGCTGTCAGTCATGCCGGTTATTGTGGCTATTATAGTATAGTGCAGTGTGGTAACTGTGGCGCTCGTGAAGTCAGGCTTAGGAGAATGGCCGCATACGCTCACGATTATGCCGGCAGATCATAGGAACGCACTCCAGGGACCACATGGTTCATGGTAATCGCGCGCACACACACACACACACACACACACACACACACACACACACACACACACACACACACACACACACACACACACACACACACACACACACACACACACACACACACACACACACACACACACACATATAGAGAGAGAGATGGAGAGTAAAAGGGCTGCGAGGGAGGAGAGACAGGCAGACAGACAGAAAGACAAAGACAGGTGTAGGTGGGAAGGTACGACAACTATCTCCAGCTTGTACAATTATTACCCGTCAGTCAACCCCGAGACCACTGTAATCTCCTAGATAAGAGAAAGCACAAAAGACAGGTGTAGGTGGGAAAGCGACAACAACTATCCCTCCAGCTGTGTACAATTATTACCCGTCAGTCAACCCCGAGACCCAACTTATCTCTCTAGATAATGTTGATCTGATAATTGCCAACTCACTTCCCTTTTACAGAATTACAAGATTTATTATAGTACAGTGCGTCGGTTGCGTCCTGTCCGTGCAGTGTGTCATCAGCATTTGTGTGTGTGTGTGGGTTTTGTGTGTGTGTTGTGTTGTGTGTGTGTGTGTGTTTGGTGTGTTGTGTGTGTGTGTGTGTGTGACTGTGTGTGTGTGCTGTTGGCTGTCTATTTCGGTGCATATAGCCATGTGTGTGTGTGTTTGCAGTATAGTGCCTAAAAAAGTAGCAAAAAAAGATAAAATTCGATATGACAAATTGCATCAGTAGTCAAACAGACAGACTCTAAGGGAGGAGTTTTCATCTATATGTTTTGTCTCCAAGCTTGCCTGCTAATTTTGTTATCTCTGGATCCAATTAAGTTATGTTATTCGCCATCAATCATTGCCAGCTGATAAATGAGTAATCTATATGTTCGCCTGCCTTTTTTTTCTTCTTTTTTTGTGTTTATTGCATCACGCGAGAACGACTGTTTTATCCTTTTGTGTGCGTGGGATTGTTTAGCCCTCCCTTTAGCTTGATTTGTTGGGGTGATAAGAAACACCTTGCTCTCTTTCTAGCCTGTCGTGTATGCTTCTCTTCACCCCCCCCTCCGGTCATTCTCTCTCTCTCTCTCTCTCTCTCTCCTCTCTCTCTCTCGCTCTCTCTCTCTCTCTCTCTCTCTCTCTCTCTCTCTCTCTCTCTCTCTCTCTCTCTCTCTCCTCCCTCCCTCCCTCCCTCTTTCATTTCCTCTCTACCTCCCTCCCTCTCCATCCTCCCCTCTCTCCCTCCCTCCATCTTCTCCCTCTCTCTCCTCTGCCCACTCCTCCCCCTCTCTAATTTTCTCTCCCTCTTACCTCCGCCTCCCCCTCCTCATCCCGCCCCCTCCCGTTCCTTCCCACCCTCCCTCTCCCTTCCCACGCACTCCCCCCTCCCTTCCCTTCCCCACCCTCCCCTCCCGTCCCCACCCTCCCTTCTCCTTCCCCACCCTTCCCCACCCTCCCTCTCCCTCCCCACCCTCCCCCCCTCCCTTTCCTCCCACTCCACTCGCTCCCAGGATTCCACGGAATGATTTGTTATTTCATCTCATACAAGTTGTATAACGCTTAGGCCGAGGAGCAACCAGCAGTAGATGGTTTATTGTCATATTTAGAATCATTCCCCGACGAAATCTCGAGGAGTAATGGCACGCAGGTAGCTTTCATGGGTAACTGCCCTATGACATGTCCAAAAGTATGTGTTCCATATATTTTTATTAAGTTGAACTCGCCGGCCCGGGAAGAGGAGACGGTAATGTGCGCGGGAGGTGGGGTGGGGATTTAAGGTTGGGGGAGTAGAGGGGCGGGGGAAAGGGAGGAGAGGGCAGGGAAAGGAACAGGTGCTTGAGTCTTGTCCCTCCCCTCCCTTCCCTTCCCTCCGCATTTTTTTGAAGAGAGGGGAGGAGGTTGATGCTCGTCTTGTCTTTTGATTTTTTTTTTTATTCAGTATTCCCTCACATTCGTTGGTTTTTCTCATTTCGTCGTCGCCCTTTCTGCGTGTCATCTTTCCCGGTCCTTCTTCATCCTACTTCGTTCGTTTCCCAGACCGACAGGGGAAAGATTTGGTCCTTTTCTTAAACGCAAAAAAAAAAAGATGGTTACTTAGATCCCTCCATTCAGAGGGTGGTACGGAACGGCGGGTCTTTTGTCCTTTCTCAAACGCAATGAAAATAATAAAAAAAAATGATTACGGAAGACCCCTCAAATTCAAGAAGCGGCACTGCGGAGCTGCTGCTGTATAGTGAGCGCTGGGGCACCTTAATACTGTGGAGCCGATACGCCGCAAGGCTAGCGCATGATTACGACGCTGATGGTAACGCAGGTCGGGGGCCGTACCTAATCTGCGAACGAGCTCGTGTTTTGTTTGTGCGTCGGAGGACTCGAGCCGCCAGGGTGTGTGCTGTGGTACACGCAGGTGATATCATTGCATATATTGATATCTATTATTGAATAATGCCCGGTTAGATATATCCTGTACACACACACACAAACACGAGCGAGCCTTGTTTGTGTTTGCTGGTCACGGACACACACACACACCACACAGGGTGGTTGGTGGGCTGGCACACATACATTGTGATATATATATAGATATATATATGTATATGTATTAGTGTATATTATATATATATATATATATGTATTATATATATATTGATATATTGATATATGATATATAATTGCATAATATATAGTATGTGTAGATATATAGTAGTTATATATATGTTTATATATACACAACACACACACACACACATACATACATACCACACACACACATACCACACAACACACACACCACACATATTTACACATATTAATATAATATATATATAGATAATATATATATATGTATATATAATGTATTAATATGTTATTATGTATATGTAGATTATATAGTATAATATATGACTATATATATGTGTGTAATATAGTATTATATATATATATTATATATTAATTATATATATATTTATATATATATACTATATATATATATAATATATATTTAATAATCTATATATGTATATATATAATACTATATATATATCTATATATATATGATATAGATATATGATAGATGTATGATCAATGTATATGATCTGTATGTATATATGTATATTAAAGTATGTGTGTGTGATATTGTAAATATATATGATTACATGATCATATACATTATGTGAATATTGAATTATATTATATATGTATATATTTATATATATAATATATATATGATATTATATATATATATATGATATATATAGGTATACGTGAAATGT
>NW_020869876.1:410475-415475 GCF_003789085.1 Penaeus vannamei
ATAATGTGTGTGTATGTATATGGATTTATGCACACATACACAAAAAAATGCTTATAAACGAGTTCAAGTACTACAGCCCCATTCACTACCCACTTATTCTCGTTAATATCACCATAAATATTACCAAACGTCGCCAGATAACCATCAGATATCACCACCATTATTTTAATCAAACGCCCAGATCGGCATGCAGGTCAGCAGCGGATCTCTCGCTGTCACATTTCAGATCTGATTATTCAGGCCGCACGCTGTCTGCCGCTGCCGTGTCTGCCTGGCGTTGGCGTTTCGGATGCGCCAGGGCTATTTTCGGGTCGGGGTTTTGACGGTTTTCGGATGGTTTCTGTTGTTTGTCTGTTTGTTTGGTCGGTGCTGTTATGCCCATTGGTGTTGTTGCTTTTGGTATTATTGCTGAAGCTATTGTTGTTGCTGATGTTGCTACAACTATTATTGTTGTTGTTATTATTATTATTATTATTATTATTATTATTATTATTATTATTATTATTATTATTATTATTATTATTATTATTATTATTATTATTACTGTTATTATTATTATTATTATTATTGTTAATAATGATAATGATGATAATCATAATAATCATAATAATAATAGTATCATTATTATTATTACTTTTTATCGTCACCATTGTTATTATCATTTTCATCATTATTATTATATTAGCATTTTTTAAAATGCAGTATTACTATCATCTAAATTGGAGTACTCGTAATGATTATAATTATCATTGTGTTAATGACATTGTTTTATACCATCATTTTTATTATGACTCATATTTACTCTTAAAAATAGACAAATTTATAGCTTATAAATCTTTCCACTCGTGATCCAAGTCTGATATTTGTTTTTTTTATCCTTTTTAATCCTCAT
Organism: Penaeus vannamei; assembly: GCF_003789085.1. NCBI lineage: Eukaryota > Metazoa > Arthropoda > Malacostraca > Decapoda > Penaeidae > Penaeus > Penaeus vannamei. Next base: position 411,368 of record NW_020869876.1, read on the forward strand.
TTGAATTTCAATAAAGATAATTACGTAAGGCAAATAAGCATCACGATTTAAAGGTGCATGGTAATATATGTTTAGTCATTAAGAGCGTCGCGTGAATAGCCGACGTGGAAAAAAGCAACTCTTACACGCATGAAATCAAGTGCTACATCTCGGCCAACACAGCCACGCGTGTTCGGCCCGAATTGCGTCGACTTTCGGGGCTCATGCCGTGACGATTTTTTCCCCACACGTTCCTTGGGGAGGCGATTTGGTGTATAAAAGGATGTATTAATGTATGTATATACATATGTGTCTACATAGATATGTATGTATTTTTATGTATTTTTTCCCTCTTAAATGGGGTTTAGTTAGGGTTTGGGAGTTCGGGGGTTCGCATCGGGGTTGGGGGTTGGTAGAGAAAGAGAGAGAGAGAGAGAGAGAGATAAGGTGAGGGGAAAGTGAGGTAAAACGGCCGGCGTTGGAAGTCTTACCCCACGCGCTTCTCCCTGCAAGATCTGCCCATGCAAGTTGCTGCACCGTCTCTGAAGTCTCCTGGACACCGAATTCCACATTGAGGATATGTCGGAGGATCCACACTGCAAGGCCTTTCAACGTCAGTGCGTCGAGCTTGAAGACACACCACCATACCGTGCAAGCGCCCTTTTCGAATTGCAATATACAAGGAACCTGATTATATAGGCCTATGGTTGTAGATTGATAATGAATATGTTTGTATGTGTGTGTGAATGTTGTGTGTGTGGTGTGTGTGTGTGTGTGTGTGTGTGTGTGTGTGTGTGTGTGTGTGTGTGTGTGTGTGTGTGTGTGTGTGTGAGAGAGAGAGAGAGAGAGAGAGAGAGAGAGAGAGAGAGAGAGAGAGAGAGAGAGAGAGAGAGAGAGAGAGAGAGAGAGAGAGAGAGAGAGAGAGATGACATTGGTGTTAACTCTTCGCCTTCTTCCTCCCACAGGATAAGAGTACGCACGTGCCCTCCTCCTCCTCCTTCGCCAGCGCCTCAAAGAGTGATGGACGCCTCCCAGAGACTTCACCCTTCGGACTCTTCGGTAAGTCGAGGTTTTAATTCGTCGTATCCTCTTTCTCCTTTTCTTTTGGCACCTCCTCCGTCTCCCCCTCCTCCTTCTCGTCCTTATTTTGGAATTCTTCCCCCTCTCGTTTTGTTTCCTTTTCTCATTTTCCTTATAATTTTCCTCCTCTTCATCATCATCATTTTCCTTATCCTCTCCTCCCTCCTCATTCTCATTCTTTTCCTCATTCCCCTCCTCTTCCTTCTTCCTCCACCACTTCTTCCTTCTCCACCTCCTCCTTCCTCCCTCCGCTCCTCCTCCTCCTCTTCTTCTTCCTTCCCTTCCTCCGTCCCTTCCTCTTCCTTCTCCTTCTTTCTTCTTACCTTTCCCTCTCGTCTCTTGTCTTTTCGTAAGTACTTTGATGCAGAACCACTGAAACCACTCTGCTTCTATTCATCACTTAACTCTTGCATTCTCATTTTTGCAATTTCTTTTTTTGCACAATTTGTTATCCTTAGCCGTACTTTTTTGCATTTTTGCTCTTGTGTGGAGACTTCTCTTCAGACTCACTCCCTCTCTTAGGGTGTTTTCTTAACCCTCCATTTTTACGCTTGCCTTGTCTTTAAATATCTTTTTTTTCTATTTTTTTTTCTTTACACTCTGGGTATATGCTTGTAAAAAAGATCGTCACTTTTTGGGGGTTGGGTTTTATTATTGAAAGATAACAATTTTTTTGACTATTTTCTACCGTTTCACATTTCTTTCTAATGATGTCCCATGGATTAAAAAAAAATAAAAGAGAATATATAATATATGCCATATATATACATATATATATATATATATATATAAATATATATATATATATATATATATATATATATTATTAAAGTGGTGAGCAGACGGACATGGCGTAAAAAGCTGGTGTAGAATGGTTGTTACGGCGTTGAAGGCAACCCTTGTCCTAGATCACGGGGTTGGGGAAGGGGGTGAGGGAGGTGAGGGGAGGGGGTAAGGGTGATGGGTAGGTGTGTGAAAGTGGGCCTTGTCCTCCTGTGACCACACGCATAAGTACATCGTTTCCGCGTTCCGTTCAGAGTAGTGGTGCACTTCGTACTCGATGAATACTCTTCTTCTTGGCGTATTCGTACTCACCCTTACTTTGATTGTCACCGTTATCGCTTTTGACATTTCATGTGGTTATCATCATATTTTTCATTATCATTATCATCGTCAGAAACAAGAATAGTAACCATCAGCAGCAGCATCGTTATCATCACCATCATCGTCGTCATAATCATCATTATCACCATCGTCGCTATCATTGTCGTCATCATCATCATCATCATCATCATCATCATCATCAGTCACCACCACCATCACCATAACCATGACCATCATCATCACTTTCATCAACTAGGCCACACAACCACCATTGCTATTACTATCGAAAATCTATCCACAGCCTCTTCCCTTGACCCTTTGCCTACCTCTTTCCCCCTTGCTCCTTGACCCTGTCATCACCACACGCGCTTCTTTCACCACTTTTTCTGTTCACACCAACACTCGTGAATTTGTAAACACAACAACAAAAATCTTGTACGTCAATCAAAAGTCAACTTGCATACTGACGCCGGTTACGTACTTACAGCGAGATAGGGTCATTGTAGATTTTGTTTTCTTGTTATATCTTATCAGGTGGATTGTTTTTTTTTCAAAGACTTAGGAAGAGGGATAAGAACTGGGAGTATATGAGGAAGAGGGAGGGGTGGGGAGGGGGAGGGGTGAGAGGGAGTGTGGAAGAGAGGAGAATGTGAAAGAGAGGGAGGGGGAAGGACGGTCGGATGTACAGAGTGAGTGAGTAACTGAGCCAGTGAGAGAGAGAGAGAAGAGAGAGAGAGAAAAGAGAGAGAGAGAGAGAGAGAGAGAGAGAGAGAGAGAGAGAGAAGAGAGAGAAGAGAGAGAGAGAGAGAGAGAGAGAGAAGAAAGGCAGCGCTCTCTTTAAAATGGCCTCTCCCTCCCCCCCCTCACCCCCTTTTCTTCGCTTTCTCCTCGTCTCCCTCCTTTGACTTTCCTCCCGACGGTAGGAAGAGGGCGTAGCGAAACAGGAGGATGGAGAGGGAGAGAAAGAGGATGAAGGGAAGGGGAAAGGCGGATGGGGATAGGGTGTAGAAAAACAGAAAGGAGGGTAAAGGTTGTGGAGGCGAGAAGAGGGGAGAAAGGGAAAGGAAAGGGGGTGGTGGTTATAGGATAAAGGAGAGAGAGGAGAGGGGAAGGGGAAGAGGGGGAGGGTTGTAGAGCGAAAGGGGTTATGAGTAATATGCAACACGGGACACATTCCTGCTAGTGAGTTGTCGTTGCTGTCCTCACAAGACAATGGTGGCTGCTTGGACTCTCAACAGCACGCGAGAGCCACAACATGCGGCAAAAATTCCGTTGAAACTCTTTCCTTTATATAGAGAGGACAAAACAGACTCTTGGCTTGTACGCGGGTGCCGTGGGGCGTTCCCTCCCGCAGGAGCAAGAAGCAGTGGCGCGGTGCATGTTTCCCCCTACCCCTCCTTCCCTCTCTTTTTTCTCTCTCTCTTTTCTGCTCTCTTTGCTTTTGTCTCCTTTTGGTCTCTTCAGCTTTCTTCTGTTTTCTTCCTTTTTGTCTTCTCTTCCTTTTTTCCTTAAATTCGCCAATTGCTTCTATGTCTCTTTTTTCTCGTTATCTGTCTTCCCTTACCGACTTCTTTCCATCCCGTTTTCTCCCTCCCTTACCCTTTCCGTCTGTGCCACTCGCCCTCTCTGTTTTATGAAGATAGGCATGAAATTGAAGGCACTCGTAAGCAACGAATATCGCACAGTTTGTTGATATGGCCCAGAGATTTTCCTTTTTAAACCTTTTTTTGGAAGCACCGTGATGAAAAAAATCATGTGCAATTATTCCTTGAGGTCTGTAATATTAAACGTAAATATTTTCACCAATAAACTGTTTGTTTTCTTAGTAATAATGCAGGTTTTGTTGCAGGAGCGTCGGCATGGGGTGCTGCGGATCGCTTGGGATACTTGTCTCCGTTCGCCTACGCTTACACGAACGGCACTTCGGCAATGGTGAGTACCTTTC
>NW_020869876.1:420475-425475 GCF_003789085.1 Penaeus vannamei
CAAAGAGCCACAGACAGACGCAGAGCGAGACCAAAGCGAAAGGGAGTAAGAGAGAGCAGATACGACCTCACACACTGCCTGAGGCCACAGCCATTGTCTTCGAGGGACCATGTTTTCGGACGACGCCGGTGCCTAGAGTAGGGGAGGGGAGGGGGAAGGGGGAAGGGAAGGGGTTGATGTTGGGAGGGGAAGGGAGAAGGGGTGAGGAGAGGGTAGGAAGGGTGTGAGGAAAGAGAGCGAGGGAGGGAGAGACAGGATAGGGAGTGAGGAAAGGAGGGAGGGTATGAGGAAAGAGGGAAGGGAGAGGAGGGGTAATGGGAGGAGTGGAAGCAAAGGTAAAAATGTAAGGGGTGGATGAGGAAAGAGAGGGATGGGGAGAGACGGTGAAGCGGTGGCGTGAGGGAAGACGGAAGGGGAATGTAGGGGTGAGTGGGAGGAGGGAGAGGGAAAGGATGTGGGGGATGGGGGGCGGGCTAGATGCATTTTTAATTATGTGGATAAAGGGAGACCCATTATAACGAGAGGATATTTAAGCAAGTGTGCACTGATGGCTTCGCGATAATGTTGTTGAGAATACCTTTACAAGTTGAGGCTAATAGGTTCGATGAAGAAGATAAAAACATAAGAAAAAATATATATGTGAACAGCATGGTGATGTGTAATGACGAATTAAATGAGTGAAAAAAATATCTCATAAATATATAAAGATTTATGAGCGGAAATGGCTGTAGGTTTCATCCAATATTCTGTACTGTGTACTTTTCACTTGTTAATTAAACAGTGCAAGTCTTGTGGGTACATTTGTTTCTCGGTATTTTCTTGTCTTAATTACTCGCAGTATGTGCACGTTTTTCCCCTCGCCTAATTACCCTGGATTCCGGCCATCCGTAGCTCGGCAAGGAGAACCGAAATACCATCGGATATTAATGGAAGTTTGTGTAATTCCACCCCTGCCCATTTTAACATCAGTTTAACCCTTGCTGATTCGTTCCCACCCTGGCTTCTACGGCACTCTTCCCTGCCCACTTTCCACTTTCCTCTGCTTACTTCCACTCGTTCCAGCCCCTTCCACTTCACCCAGTCTCCTAATTCTTTCCCCTCCCTCCCTCCCCTCCCCTCCCCTCCCCTCCCCTCCCCTCCCCTGTGACACCATATTTCTTTGCTTAATTTTCCACCCCTTTTATTTCACATTTCATACCTACCTAGATTAAAAAAATACGCTATGATGCTACTACTAATAAGAATAATGCTGTTGGTAATAATGCCATTGATGAATAATAATGATAATAACCATCATAATTATAATTAAAGATTACCATTGCATTTCACACCAAGATTGTTGAGAAAATTACAGGGAATTACCTTTACATTTTGAGATTTTGATGATTGAGTTAACTATAATATTTAGCGTTCTTGCTAACTCCCTTACGCGGATATTGCACAAGTGGAAAGAAAAGCAAGGGATCTTGGGAACGGAAGTGGCGACAGTCCTCAAAGAGCGCATAGAGCACCGTCTCTGGGGAGTGGTGGTGGAGAAGGGAGAGGGGGAAGGGAGGGAGAGTAAAGGAGGCAGAAAAAGAGTAAAGGAAGAAGAAAAAGAGTAAATGAGGGAGAGAAAGAGTAAATGAGGGAGAGAAAGAGTAAAGGAGGGAGAGATAGTGAAGGAGCGAGAGATAGTGAAGGAGGTAGAGATAGTGAAGGAGCCAGAGGTAGTGAAGGAGGAACAGAGAGAGAGAGAGAGAGAATACAAGTCCGTACTAGGACAGTACCCGCGTGTTGCCCGTCACAGCGTGTATTTGTGTGGCTTTAAATACAGCGCCGCCGTGCTCGTATAACGCCGGGGAGGTCTAAGGGCCATAGCGTTCGAGGGAGGAGGCGGTGGGGGTGGGGGGACGACTGACGACGGGGAGGAAGGGGAGGAAGGCGACAGGTGTTGCGTGCGGGGACTTCTGTCTGGTGGGGATCTCAGCGGGGGCCTCCGCGCGCCTCGAAATGTGGGGGATTTTGCCTCCTCTACCTCCTCCTCGTTTCCCTTCTTCTCTGCCTCCTAGTTTTCATCTTCCTATACTTCCTCCTCTGCTGTTTCTGTTCCCACTTTTTTCCTCAATTCGTATGTCTTCACGTCTTCCTTTCCCATCCCATCTACGTCCTCCTCGACCCCTTCCCCATACCTCTTCGTCCTCCACTTCCCCTCTTTTTCGTCCTCCACTTCCCCTCTCTTTTTCGTCCTCCTTTCCCTTCTCATTGTGTTCCTCCCTTTCTCCAATCCTGTTCTTCTCTTCTCCCCCTTGTCTTCATTTCTCCTCTCCACGTCTCCCTTTTAATTCCTCCCTCCACACGTTCCTCCCCCCCCCCCCCCTTTTCTCTTCGTCATCCTCCCCCACTCCACGCCCCCTTCTTTTCTTCGTCCTTCTACCGTTTTTCCCTTTCTTCTTATTCGTCCCCTGACTCCAACGCATACCATCAGGATGACTTTTAACTCATCCTTTTACACTCTCGTCACCTTTGCCACGCAATGCTGCATTGGCACATTCACGTACGTTGGACTTGTGATTATGTTTTGTTTTTTTTATATTTTTAGATCGAGTTGGCTTTTATTTTTGTTTCATTTATTTTTGCATACTTTCCTATATTCTCTCTTCTAGGAGTCATTAGAGCAAAACGTTAATTACGGTGTACTTCATAACCCTAATTACATGAATCAATATTTTGAACTTCACAAACACCCGTTCAAACCGGCGCTGGCGTTCGCAGACGTATACACAGAAACCCCTCAAGACTAACTGGTTTCCTCTTGCTTTTTCTCGTCTTTTTTCTTGTTTTCGTTTTTTTTTTTTCTTAGATTAGCGGTGACCGTAGATAAGTCTATGTGGGGGAGCCGCGCGTGGGGGTTTCCCTGGTGCATATATAGGCTCGCTGGCCGCCGCAGGCACGCACGGTCGATCCCGTGATTACCCGACCCTGGAAATGGTGGCTTCGCGATCGGATTCGAAGCGAGCGAGAAGAGTTTCGGGTCTGGATATGTGTGTGTGTGCGCGCGCGCGTTTGTGTGCGTATATTTGTGAGAGAGAGAGAGAGAGAGAGAGAGAGAGAGAGAGAGAGAGAGAGAGAGAAGAGAGAGAGAGAGAGAGAGAGAGAGAGAGAGAGAGAGAGAGAGAGAGAGAGAGAGAGAGAGGAATTTGTACTGTATGTATCAATGGACACATGTCCTGTACACGCACATATACGCATACTTATACAATTTACAGAAAGGAAGAGAGAGAGAGAGAGAGAGAGAGAGAGAGAGAGAGAGAGAGAGAGAGAGAGAGAGAGAGAGAGAGAGAGAGAGAGAGAGAGAGAGAGAGAGAGAGAGAGAGAGAGAGAGAGAGAGAGAGAGAGAGAGAGAGGCTCTTTGTCTAGAACGAGAGGTTGACAGAGTACGAGGCAGGTGTAGCAGGGGGTAAGGTGCAAGGGTGGCAAGGGAAGATGCTCAGAGGGGGAAGGAGAGCGAGGGAGAGGGGGAGGGCAGCGGCAGGGTGGCGGGTGATGGCGGTTACGGGTGAAGATCCTCTCATTCTTTGTGGCTGGTCTGGTGACACACGTGCTCCGATGTCGCCACAAGCACATGTCCTATCGTATTTTTCGTAATTTTCCACCGCGCGTACTTATCTTCGTTTTCACTTGCTGCATATGTCATACGGATCACATAGATGGTCGGAATCCAAAAACAAGGTGTCGTGGAGTCGTCCTTTTCGCACAAACGGTTAAATTGAAGAGATGCAGGTTAGCCGCACACAGCATTTTCCGCGCCGCTCCAAATTCATCAGAAGGCGTTTGTTTTCACCTCTTCTCCACCGACTTTTTTGCCCGTCGGGTTAATCGACTCGGGAATTTTTATCTCCCTTATGTTCGGAACTGCTTGGAACGTTCGCAGTAAGTGTGGAAAAAAATATGTAAATATCTCCGAATTCCGTGGGAAATTACCTCTTGTTACAGCCATGATTTAACACAAATGACTAAAAAGACGAAACCGAACCGCGCTCGACTACCTGAAGTTCTGATTGGTGGCCGAGTTTAACCATGGATGTAATTGGCTGGTATTTAGACTCGTGAACGGTGACGCGACCGCCAGAGTTACTCGTGTTTTGTAAGGTTGTAAAGACTTTGCGAGTGTGTTCTGTTGAGTAGCTTCCAAACACCAGTTTCCTCTCGTAACACCCCACTTTCCTGTCTCGGGACCTTTCTGACTTTTACTGCATATTAAGCTTAGAAATTGCATTCAGCCTGAAATAAGTTGGTGTTGATGGTTTATCTCTTTGTCCTCTTTGTGTAAATCTTTCGAAGGCTAGGTTCCATAAAGAATAAGAAGCGAGGCGACGTGCGTCTTCTTTACTGCCGGCTCTGAATGGGCGCTTCTACGTGTTGTCAATTTACAGAGAACTCATTTGGCTAAGTTTGTCACGTAGTGCCGACGTAATCTGTCTCCGTGGGGTTTTACTCCATTAATACTCGCCTTGACGATTGTGGAGCGTAAATCCGAGCCTCTCTCGGGCGTCCCGTGTGACAACCGTGGCCGCAGTCGGTTTCCATCCATGAGGAGTGTGTAAGGACAACGTGATGTTGTGACGGGAGGCGGGAATAGCCGGTCAGTACAGAGGTCACGCTGTTTATGTTGGAGTTTTTGCGTGTGGTGCCGGCAGTCACATCTGTCTAGTGGTGTGTCGTAAGATTTTATTACCTTTGGTCGCCACGCTGCTCCTGCTGTGGTGGTGCTGTGGCCAGAGGAGCGTCACGCATAGTCCGGTATTCGCCCGCACCGCCCATAAACGCCCACTCTGTTTTGTGGCATCACTTGTCTCCTTTGCGAATCTGTGACCACATTCTCCATGTCACACAGATGCTTAGCGTGGCCTCAGATACCTAGTGGCTAACATATCCTAGATCACATAGGCCTATAAATAGGACTTGTTACCGTTTACATTTTACCCACTAATTGCAAGAATAAGAAAATTCTCTTGACT
>NW_020869876.1:432975-435475 GCF_003789085.1 Penaeus vannamei
CCCTCTCCTTCCCCCTTTCCTCCCCCCCTCTTCAACGCGCATTGACACACGGTGCCACGCGCTCTTGGAGAGGCGGGCGGGCGGGCGGGCGGCGGGTGCCAGGGGACGACACCTCACTTTGGTCGCGGTGAAGCGGTCGGCGAAGTAAGCCGCTTGTCGCCACCGGAACCCCCTTGTTACCGAATTGTCACTCCTCGCGGGACCTTTGAGCTCGCCTTCAGCCTCTTTTCCGGCGGCTCCCCTCTGCCTCCTGCTCCTCCTTCACCTCCTCCTCTTCTTCATTTTAATTTTTCTTCCTCCTCCTCGTTTTCTTCTTCATCCTTCTCTCCCCCCTCTTCCTTATTCTTCTTCTCCTCTTTCTCCTTCTCCTATTCCTTGTTATTCTTCCCCTTCCCACTATCCTCCTCCTCTTTCTACTTCTCGTTTGTTTATCAATTTATTTATTCGTTTGATAATTTCATTATAGCATTATTATTTTTATTTTTATTATTAATATTGATATTATTGTTGTTGTTGTTGTTATTATTATTATTATTATTATTATTATTATTATTATTATTATTATTATTATTATTATTATTATTATTATTATTGTTATTATTATTATATTTATAGTTATTCTTATTACTATTATTGCTATTTTCTTTTATTTTTATTTTTATTTTTTTTTGTTTTTATTTATTTTTTATATTTTTTATTTTATTTGGCATATGGTATTTATTGGCATTCATTAATATTGTTATTACTATTATTATTGTTATTAATGTTGTGATTATTAATGTTATAGTTATTATTATTATTCGTTTTTACTATTATTATTGTTGTTGTTATTATTATTATTATTGTTGTTATTATTATTATTATTATTATTATTATTATTATTGTTGTTATTATCATTATTATTGTTATTGCTATTATTATTGATATTAATAGTATTGTTGTTTTTGTTGTTTTTATTATCATTATCATCATTTTTATTATTATCATTATTGTTGTTGTTATTACTTTCATTATTATCTTCATTACTGTTAATGTTATTGTTATTATTATTATTATTATTATTATTATTATTATTATTATTATTATTATTATTATTATTATTATTATTATTATTATTATTATTATTACTGTTACTATTACTATTAGGGATGGGGTGGTGTTCCAGGTAGTGGGAGTCATGGGGGGTTGCTTCACAGGTAGTGGGTGTGATGGGGGTCTGCTTCACAGGTGGTAGTAGTTGCCGTAGGGTTGGCGTCACAGGTAGTGGGTATCACGGTGGAGGTTCGGAGGCTATTGAAGCGGGAAGCGGGAAGGCGTTTCTGCCCCGCGCTAATCGGCTTCCAGCGCACCTTTGAAGCCTCGTTCCTCCTACATTATGTACGCTGTTATCGAAATCACCGTAGGTTGAGTGCGTGTGTGTGTGTGTGTGTGTGTGTGTGTGTGTGTGTGTGTGTGTGTGTGTGTGTGTGTGTGTGTGTGTGTGTGTGTGTGTGTGTGTGTGTGTGTGTGTGTGTGTGTGTGTGTGTGTGCGCGCGTGCGTGCGTATGTGTCTGTTTCTTTGTTTCTTTTCTTTTTGTGTGTACGCATGGTTGTATTATAGAACTGACGTGTATTCCGCCAACGCCACCCTGGTGATACAAGGCACCTGTGTCGCGACTCCACTCGCACCTGTCATCAGGTTGTGGACAGATGATTGACGCTTTGTCAGGTGCGATCTCTGATTTTGAGGAGATAAAGGGGGCGATAAAAGGGATAACAATAGTGGCATCGAGTTTATGGACAGCTGTATTTTTTGAATGTGTCTATTTTTATGTCTGTTTTCTTGTTGAGGAGAAGATATACTATATATGTAGACGTGGATGATTATTTGTTTTATCTTCTATTTTTATTTTCCGCTGGATTTATATATGAATATATATTCATTTGTTCGTACTTATTAACATCAGTACATTCGTGCATACATGCACACTTATTCACTCACACATCCACTTACACACTTACTTAGCCACTCACTCATTCGTACTCTTGCCACGAACTCTGCGTGAAACGGCTGCACCGCATTAAGCATGTTGCAGCGAGCAGCGGGATGAAGGCCTGCATTCAAGGATGAGCCGAGGGTGGTGCTTGGGTGCGAAGGGCGAGGCGGAGAGCTCCAAGGGCGGAGGACGAGGCCAGGGAAGAGGGAAAGGGGCGAGGGAAAGGGCGGACTGGGCAGAGCCGAGGGCGCAGGGGAGGGGGAGAGAGCAACAATCAATACGCAGCACGTGGTGGCCACAGGTGTGGGCCGGTGCGTATCGTCGCCCGGGTACGGCGGCTGGCGGACGACGCGCCCTCATTAACGTGTCTCGCGGTGAGGGCCTGCGAAGGATTGGGGAGCAGGGGCGCCGAGACGTCGTGAAGGATGTGGGGCGCAGGCGGTCGTTGTAGGAGATGGAGAATTTAATATCCGGGAAGTTCCACGGCGCTTATTTATACTCCAGGGGCTTCTTCATTGATCGCT
>NW_020869876.1:440475-457975 GCF_003789085.1 Penaeus vannamei
CTGCTCATTGATTATGTCTCGTGCCCGAGTAATCAATATGTTGCCTTAACGAGAAATAAACTTGCTTGAGACATGGGATTCGCTGCGCTGCCAACGACGGCGCGGCGAGGGAGAGGGGAAGAAAGGGGATTACGCGAGGGGAAAAGGGGGGCGCCCCGGGATGACGGCGAGGATGATGTGGCATACCCCGAGATCCTATGACGTAAGTGACGGTGACGTGTCATAGGCCGTGACGGAAATGACCCGAAGAACCTCGAGAGTGGCAGTGGTTCTAAGGATGCCTCGGTGTAGGTAACTTATAGCCTCGCATGACGTCTGTTAGTATGCTGCTCTAAGGATTGCATGACGTTAGTGTGTCTCCTTAAGGATCGCATGACGCAAGTGAGCCGGAACATTGCGCGGGTGAGTAAATGACGCGTAGAATTCCCCCATTCCCCCCTCCCCCCTTGCGATTGCTTTAGGGGGGCCGAAGAACCCGCGACACTTCTAGGAGAGTCGGAGCTGGGTTGAGTGAGACGGCGATTTGCGCGAGAACGAGGGAGCGAGGGCGAGGGTTGCGAGCGGGGGAGGGGTTGGGCGCAAGGGAGGGGGTTGGGAGCGGGGGAGGGGGTTACGAGACGAAGCGGGACGGCGGCGGAGGCTCTCGTGCGCTCGGCGGGGAATGAATGTGCGAGTTGATGAGATACTAAGAAATAAAGAATCCCGAAAGCGAAGTGCGTGAGATAACGAATCCGAAGATGAACTCGTCCGGGATGATGAGTGTGCGAGATAATGACTTAATCTTGAGGGAAGGAGAGAGAGCGAGTGAGAGTGAGAGTGAGAAGAGTGAGAGAGAAAGGGGGAACGGGAAAGGGGTATGAGGAAGAGACAGAGACGGATATATACAGAGAGAGAGAGAGAGAGAGAGAGAGAGAGAGAGAGAGAGAGAGAGAGAGAGAGAGAGAGAGAGAGAGAGAGAGAGAGAGAGAGAGAGAGAGAGACAGAGAAAAGCAGATACAGAGGCAGACAGACAGAAAAATAGAAAGTGGGAGACCAAGAACAAGAACGAAAACGAGCATATCTCCCCCAAGCTCCAGCCAAGTGTTCCAGATAATGATGAAATGGCGAGGCACTTCAGAACTACAGGAGTGACCCTTCGAAGACGCGCCTGAATTGTGATCATGTTGACAATATGAACCAAATTGCAAAAGCAGGAGAGGCTTGTGATCAGGGACGTGTGCAATAAGTGATCAAAGAAGGATTGGTGTTGGAGGTAGGGGAGGAGGGGGAGGGGGTAGGGATTCCTGGCGAGGGCGGAAGGGGGAAGGGATTGCAGGGGAAGGGTCTGTCTGCCTTTGCCGCCGAAAGAAGGGACGATGGCCTGGCACGAGCAGGATGGGGGTGGGGGGGGGGTGCAGGGAAGGAGAGCTACGGGAGGAAGAATAGGAAATCACATGCAAAAACTCACACAGACACACGCACGCACACACATGTATGTCTGTAGGCATGTGTATGTTGTATGTATGTATGTATATATATATATATATATATATATATAATATATATATATATATATATATATATATATATATATATATATATATATGTATATCAATATCTACTCACACACTCTCTCTCTCACCACACACACACACACACACACACACACACACACACACACACACACACACACACACACACACACACACACACACACACACACACACACACACACACACACACACACACACACACACACACGCATTTACAAATACAAGGTGTGTGTTCACAAACTTATACATATATATATGAGGTTCTGGTGCCTGCTCTTTGTTCTGCTCCAGAGCCGCCCATCAATACCCAAGCCCTGAGTCCGCCCTTTACAGCACGCGCACACATGGTCGTGAGCACATGTATATGTGTGCTATTTATGTGAATGCTCGTCTCTATACTTTGCGCGAGCGCATGCTACTCCTGTATGCGTAAGGCTACGCAAAAAATACTTGTTATGCGTCAGTTTGTGCTCCTGTGCGTATGCCCATTCGTGTGCCTTTGCCCTTACGTGCGCGTGTGTGAGTTTAGGGCTGACTCAGGGCTCAGGGGTATTGACGGGGCGGCCCTGGAGTGGAACGGGGAGCAGGTACCAGCGTTATTTAGTCGCCTCTAATTAGTGAGATGAGGGGTGAAAGGGGGAGGCGGAGTGAATAGGAAACGACATTGCAGCGTAGAAAAAAAAGAGTGAGGGGGGTTGGGCGGGAGAACCTGAGCGTGGCGAGGGCGGTGCGGTGGCTGTCCGCAAGGTCTTGGCGACATCAGGAGGAGGAGGAGGAGGAGGAGGAGGTGGTGGTGGTGGTGGTGGTGATAGAGGTGGAGGTCGAGGAGGAGGAGGTGGAGGTGGAGGTGGGAAGTTAAGAAGGAGGAGGAGGTGGAGGTGGAGGTTAAGAAGGAGGAGAAGGAAGAGAAGAAAAGGGAGAAGAAAGAGGATGAAGATAGGGAATTGCGAGGATGAGGAAGAAAAGGTGGTTTGGGAAGGAGATGACGGAGGAAAAGGAGAGGGAGAACGAAGGAAAAGGTAGAGACAAGAAGATAGAGAGAAAAGGAAGAAGGGAAATAAGGAGGAGAAAGAGGAGGAAAAGGTAAGCAGGAGATGGAGAAAAGAAGGTTACAATGAGGAGGAAAAAGACGAAGATATGAAGTGGGGATAGGATTGAGAAGGGGAAGATAAGTGTAAGGAAATAGAAAATGCTTGATAATGAAGACCGAAAAGAGAATGAAGAGAAAACAAGGTCAGAGAATAGATGCAATAAATAGGATAAGGGGAGAAGTATAATAAGGATATTGAAGAAGGTGAATCTGTGGGAGCAAAAGTGGGGCAAGGAGGAAAAGCGAGAAGCAGACACAGACCAAGAAATGAAGACGAGTCAAAAGATAAGGAGAAAGAGGAGACGAAGGGTATATGGAGGACTGATAAACAAAAAGGGGGAGAAGGAGGATATTTAGAAATTATTGGTCGTGGACATGATGAGGGAAGGACTTCATTTGCTCTCCATATATTTGCCTTTTGCCACATTCTTTCGCTTTCTTCCTTCCTTCCTTTCTTTCGTAATCTTTCAACTTCTTCTCTCTCTCTCTCTCTCTCTCTCTCTCTCTCTCTTCTCTCTCTCTCTCTCTCTCTCTCTCTCTCTCTCTCTCTCTCTCTCTCTCTCTCTCTCTTCCTTTTATCCTTTCCCTCCCTCTCTATTCTATTTCTCTTTACCTTTCTCTTTCCTACCCTTCCTTCCTTCTCTCCTTCCATCTGTGTATTTCCCTCTTACTTCCCTCCTTCTATGTACCTCCCTTTTAACTCCCTCCTTCCCTTCCTCCCCCCTCTAGTGTATCTCTTTTCCCGCCCTCCTTCCCTCCCTTCCCTTCCCTCCGGCCTCCCCCCCCACTTCCCTCATCCCCTCACTTTTTTTCTCAACATATTTCATTCTCTTTTCAACTGGCAGTCCGTCCCTCCGTGTATCTCACCGCTTGAGAATTAGCATAATTTAGAGGCTGGACTCCCGTGAAAGGGATCAAATAAGCTTGATTATCAGTGAGGCAACTCAAGGCCGCCCCTTAATTGGCCGTTGGGTAATTAAAAGATGACCCAGACGACCAGCCGGAGACTCCTGGCCTCGGGATTGGCTCGCGGTGACTCCCGTGAGTGATTGGAGGGGGGAAAGGGGGTAGGGGGTTCGCGAGGGGGTCTGGAGAAGGGTAGGGGGTCTGGAGAAGGGTAGGGGGCCGGATGGAGATGGTAGAAAGGGGTGGAGATGGGGGGACGGGCGGAGGGAGGAAGGGAAAAGGTGAATGGGAAAAGTGGTAAGGAGAAGGGAACGGAGAAGGGGAAAGGTGAGAAGGAAAAGCTGTAAGGGGAGAGAGAGGAGGAAGGGGAAAGGGGATAGATAAGGGGAAGGTGAGGGAGGAGGAGAATTTGAAGAAGATAAGGTGGTCAGATAAAGGGGAGAAGGGGGAAAGGAGGAAGGGGCCAATGTGAAATTGAGGATTTATAGAAGAGGAAAGAGGAAGAGAAGGGGGGAAGGGGGAAGGGATGGTAAGGAGAAGAGGAGAAGAAGTATATGAAAGGGAAGGGGGGAAAGAGAGAAGGAGAAGTAGTATAAGAAAAAGGAGAAATGGAGAAAGGAGGGAAGGAGGAACGGGAGAAGAAGAGAATATAAGAAAGAGAAAGGAGGAAAAGGGGTGGGGGAGAGAAGGAGTGGAAGAAGTTGAAGAAGAAGAATGTTGTCTCTGTCTTCCGGCCAAGACGATGGATTGGGCGGAAGCATAAATTCGCGTTTGGGAGAGTCGGACTGGTGGCGCTGATGGGATGGCAGAGCTGCATGTTGTGTTTTTAAGCTTTTATTCTGATGTTATTATTCGTTTTGCTTGTTTTTGGGTTATATAATTAATTGATTTTGGAATAAATTTTGGAGACGATTCATGGCACTTCGACGTGTAATTTATGTCTGATGTGTGTCTGTGTTTGAATGTGTGCGTTTCTGGAGGCTTATGAGTGTGTATGTGTGATCAGTCTGACTTCAGTTTTTCATGTTTGATAGATGGTGTGAAAGTAGAACATGCATAAAGTGTGTGTGTGTGTGTGTGTGTGTGTGTGTTGTGTGTGTGTGTGTGTGTGTGTGTGTGTGTGTGTGTGTGTGTGTGTGTGTGAGAGAGAGAGAGAGAGAGAGAGAGAGAGAGAGAGAGAGAGAGAGAGAGAGAGAGAGAGAGAGAGAGAGAGAGATTGGAAGATTGAGTGCGAAAGAAAGAAAGAAAGGAAGGAAGAAAGAGAAATAGACAGAGATAATCAGGAGTTGGGCGGGGATAATGGACGTTCAGGGAAGCAGCGGCGGCAGGGGAATGAGGCGGGCTTGCAGGGGAAGAGGAAGCCCGTCGGTGGAAGAAGCAGGGGCGGGAGCAGGGGAGGGCGGGATGTCGACGCAGGGAGGCAGGGAGGTGGGCGTGGATAATAGGTGTGCAGGGAGGTAGCGGGAGCTCTCAGGGCGGGTGGTGGCGGGGTCGACCATTCATACTCCGGCTTGGAGTACGTATACAGCTCGACCATTAAACCGTGAACGCTGCAGCCCTTCATCCTGAGAATCGTGCGCGAGGGATTGTGACCTCTCGGGCGCCGTGGACGAAGGCGGAGTGTGGTGGCGGTCGCCTGCACTCCTCTCGTCTCAGCATTCAAAAGCTAGGTAGAACAGGAAAAGGGTTTTAGGAAGGGACTGTACAAATGCCTCCGCTCGTTAATTGTATCGCATTCCCAATGTTTGTACAATGAGACATCGTTAATCTCCCGCGCGATTGTTAAAACAACTCCTTTCCCCCATCCCCTCTCCCTATCCTTCTCCTTCCAACTCCCCTCCTTTCCCCTCCCCCGCCCGACACCACAATATGAATTTCGTAAATAATGGTGTTGCATGGAAATCAAAATTTGTATCTTGTCTCTCCCCTTTTTCTTCTTCTTCTCCTCCTCCGTCTCCTACTCCTCCATCTCCTCCTCCTCTTCCTTCTCTTACCCCCCCCCCCTCCGTCCCCTCCGCCGTTCTTTTCGGGCGCCATTTTTGCTTCCAGTGTGCGTGCTGTTGTTTGTTCCCTTTCACCCCCCTCTGCTCCCTTACGAACCCCCACCCACCGACTTCGTCTCCCTTTTCTCTCTCTCTCCCTTTTCCCCTCTCTCCCTCCCTTCCTCTCCCCTCTACCGCCCATCGTGAGGTTAATGCGGTTATTATAATTATTGTAAAGTGGCAGATTATTGTAGGAGTGCCGCCACAGTGCCGGTTTCAAGGGCCACCCCGAGGACCCTTGCTGCAAAAAATTCTTAAATCATACGCAAATGTGACTGAGAGGAAGGGGAGGGGAGGGAGGTAGGGGAAGGGGGGGAGGAATGGGAAGGGTATGGGAGGGTAGGAAGTTGGAGGGTAAGAGGGAGGGATGGGAAGGGGACGGGAGGGGGAGGGGGTTGGAGGGTAAGAGGCGGGAGTTCATTTGTATGGGCTTACGACGCTAAAGAAACCGATGGCGGGTATGTGTTAGCCGTGGAAAATTTAGTGCTTTCTGAGTGAATGGGTTCGACTTTTTTTTTCTTTCTTTCTTTCTCTTTTTCTCTCGTTTTTTAAAGTTCTTGCCTCGGGGTATTTTTGCCGCTTTTCTTTAGCTTGTCCTTTTAATTATTTATCAGTATTTTTAACTTTGTCTTTATCTTTGCCTGCATCTTTATGAATTTTTCCTCTCTCTCTCTCTCTCTCTCTCTCTCTCTCTCTCTCTCTCTCTCTCTCTCTCTCTCTCTCTCTCTCTCTCTCTCTCTCTCTCCTCTCTCTCTCTCTCTCTCTCTCTCTCTCTATGCGCGCGTGTGTGCGCGCGCATATACATGCTTGCGTGTATGTGCGCGCATATACATGCTTGCATGTATGTATGTGTACGCGCGCTCACACCACACACACACACACACACACACACACACACACACACACACACACACACACACACACACACACACACACACACACACACACACACACACACACGTCCAATTAGATTATTTTTCTTTACAGAGTATAACTTTTCAATTGTTTTATCTATACTCGCCATGTGCTTTGTGAAGTAACACGAAAACGTCTTTAAAAGAAGGAAAAAGGCAAGAACAAATGGGAAACAATTGGTATATGGCGGTAGTGGAAGGTCAAGGGAGAAGAGAATTGGGAAGGGGTGGAAAGGGAGGAGGGAAAGGAGAGGAGAAGGAAAGACGTATGGTGAAAGGACGAAGAGAAGAGGGGAAAATATAGTAATGAGGAGGGAGATGCCGGGAAGTAGCGCGAGAACAAAATAAAAAAGGAAGCAAACGCATAAAACCCACGAAGGGAAGGAGGATGAAGAACCAAGCGCGAGGGAAGAGAAGGAAAGCAGGGGAAGGAAGCGCGAGCAGAGGAGCGGCGAGGGCGGGGAAGCGCGAGTCGCAGGGCGCCCGAGGTCGATGGAGTCCTTGTTGGCCGAGTCCCGTCCGACAAGCCAGGGTTAACGAATTAAATATTTCAATATTTGCCTCACTGTTTGTGTGGCCCCCGAGCCTGGCCCCGCGGCGCTGGCGGGGCACGATCCGAGTCATAACCGGAGTGCCAGGTGAGCGGTGACCCTTTTTACGGGAAGGTTCCAGAACACGTTCCCTGCCCCTGTAGGGCGCCTGAGTCAACTTAGGGTACGAGAGTTTTAGGGGCTGCGAGAGCGAGGGGCTTGCCGGGCGCCTCTCAGGTGTGCCATAGAATCGGGGGACGCCTCTTTCAGCGCCGTAATAGGCTTAAGGAGAAGGCGGGGTCACAGTATTTCAGTTCCAAGTTGGGTCCCGAACTGAGTTCTTTGTTGCCGCGGGGACAAAATGTATATGAATGTGTACCTACTTGAGGACTTTCTCTAGTTTATTTACCGTAGTATTAAAATCATTTTTTTTCTGCGAGAGAGTATCGGGTTGTTTTTAAGGCATGTTTGCGAGTGATGTGACGAGGCAAAGCTCACCTTTCTGCTAAAAATTTGAAATACATTATTTTTGTTTTATCAGTATGGATTATCGGATACGGGGGAAATGCCTTCGGTCCCGGAAAGTTACATATTGGACAGCCATGTCTATCTCAGTAGGTAAATGCTTTTTTAAAGTAAGGAGAAGGTGAAAGAATAAACCATTTTAAATCGGACTTTTCGGAAGTGATGAACGAGCATCAATTTCGACCCAACCATCGCCACCGAGTCTCCGAGGAACACCTTGCGTGGCGGCGACGGGACGGAGTGTCGACGGGGGTGGGCGGGGGAGGGGCAAGATCCTTCACGCCTGTAGTCTTTATTGATTATCTTAACTCTCGTATCCCTCTTCAGTTCTCGAGCATTTCCTTTAGCCTCTCTCTGCTCCACACGCCCCTCAGTACCATAGTTGCCGCCGATGCCGGCCCTGGTCGTTGGTGGAGGTAGGTCAGGTAGACCGGTGGAGGAGGTGGCCGTTGGTGGAGGTAAGTCGCGTAGACAGGTGGAGGGGCTGGCCGTTGGAAGAGGTAGATTGAGGTAGACTTCAGGGGAACACTGTAAGAGCCCTCAGAATAGACCCCCAGACATCGTGGTGGATTTCCTGGTATCGTACTCTTCGAGGCACAGTGATAGCGGATTTATTTTTTCCTCTTCAGTTCCCGTTACTAATTAACTTTTCATACACACACACATACCTCCGTTCTAACTCACTCACTCTCTCTCTCTCTCTCTCTCTCTCTCTCTCTCTCTCTCTCTCTCTCTCTCTCTCTCTCTCTCTCTCTCTCTCTCTCTCTCTCTCTCTCTCTCTCTCTCTCTCTCCTCTCTCTCCTCTCTCTCTCTCTCTCTCTCTCCCCCTCCTCCCTTGCTGATTCCCTAAGCTTCCTCTCGGCCTCATTTTACATTAGTAGATGACCCCCACCCCATCCCACCCCCTCGCCTGGCTTCCCCTTACAACCTGTGACTCTGATCGACGGCTTACCAGTCCGACGGATAAACCCTTTACCCTCATCTCTTTCACTCCCCTCTTGCTCTTACGCTCACTCTTACTCTTACTCTTTAATCGCCCTATGATACGTCTCTCGGTTTCGTGATTATTCTCCCTCGCCGTGTTGGGTTTTCCTTCGTTCTTCCCCGTCGTCCTATTTTTTTTTTCTCTCTCTCGTAATATTCTTATTTTCTCTTTTTTCACATTTGTTTCCTTCTCCCTCTCTTTTGAAATGTGTTTTTCTCTCCCTAATTCTTTCTTTCCAGATGTTTCCCCTTTTTCTTTCCATATCTGTCTCGCACTTATTTTCTCTGTATTCCTATCTACTCCTACCTTTCCCTTCCCTCTCTCTCCTTCTCTCTTCTCCATCCTTTACCAATCTCTCCCCAGCTCCTATGTTCTCCCTTCCTAACCCCTCCCCCTGTTTCCCCTTCCCTCCCCTCCCCGCCCTTTCCAGCCATTTAGAAATAACCTGATCTCGAGGAGCAGTCGTTGTTGCCTCCGAGATCAGCGAGAAAGGAGTTTCCATAATTACTAATTGAAGCGTCTCTGTCCCTTTTCCTAAATGACATACGGGTATTTTGTATTATTTTTCTTTCGTCCTGCTTGTGAAATGTCTTTTTTATTGTCCATGTTCCGTATTTTTTTTCTTTTTTTATTAGCGTTTGTATTTTTTTATTTTCTTTTTTCATAATGTAGTTTGTTAACAGTGTTTTGGACTAATGGCAGATCCGTTCCATTATCGATATTGTAACACTGCGAGAGACAGCCAAGATCATCTCTATGGGGAGGGGGGAGGGGAGGGGGGATTTGCCGTTGCGAGCGAATAGAGTGAGTGATGTTTTGATAAGAAGTATTTTTAGAGCATTTTTTACTTTTTTATTCCTTATTTCTCCCTTTCTGTGTACTAATTGTTGAGGAATGGGTGAATGAATTGATTTATGTATGTTATAGCTTTTTTAGGTTTAAATCTAGTTCCATTCTACATATATGTAACTTGTATGATATATATATATATATATATATATATATATATATATATATATATATATATATATACACACACACGTATGCACACGCACACGCACGCACACGCACACGCACACGCACACGCACACGCACACACACACACACACACACACACACACACACACACACACACACACACACACACACACACACACACACACACACACACACACACACACACACACACACACACACACACACACACACACATACATACATAAACAGATAGATGTGTGTATGTATGTATACATATATATTTGAATGCATGTATACATACATACACACATCTATCTGTATATATATATATATATATATATATATATATATATATATATATATATATATATATATATATATATATATATATATACTGTAAGGGTATAGGATTATAGCGGATAACAAAATTGAAGGAAAATGCTGTTCATGTATTAATATGAACATTATCATCGTTACCTTTATATATTTTTTTATAATACGAAAACATTGTTATATTTACGATGGGGGTTGTTATAGTTATAATAGTTATAATTACAGTAATAATGATTACTTTTATCATCATTATTGTTATTATTATTATTATTATTATTATTATTATTATTATTATTATTATTATTATTATTATTATTATTATTATCATCATTATTATTATTGTTGTTATCATTATTATTAACAGCAGCATCAGCAGTTATATCATCATCATCATCACCACATCTTTGCATCATCATCATCATCATAATGATAAATATCAATATCATCATACCACCACCACCACCACTACTACCACCATCACGAAAGCCACCGGAACGACCACCACCACCACAGTCATCATCATCATGGTTATTTTCATGTCATACGGATAAAAAAAAGGAAGAAAGGAGTTTCTCCCAAGCACGAGGAAAGGGAAAGCTTCGCTGGACGCTATTGGCGAAATAACGAGGCACTTTTCCTTCGCCATATAGATAATACACATGTGAAGTAGACAGAGCAATATCATTATCGTTCAAGAAACGAAACGCAAAGAATAAAAAGAGAAGAGAGAGTGAAAAAATACGGAAAAAAGACAGCGCAGTCGCCTCCATTTAAATATATAAGGGGTGGTGTTCCTGGCCTCGCTCTCTCCCCCCTCTTCTCGCTCTCATCCCTCTCCTCCTTCCCCCTTGCCCCTTATTCTTTCCCCCTCCCCCTTGCCCCCTTCACTTAACCCTCTACCCCTTCCTCAGCAGAAGCAGGCAGCGCAGCCCTACCGTTGAGACTTAAACATGCCAAGGTAAACGTGGCAAATGTAATTGATATTTGTTCCCCGTGTTGATTCAGAGGAGAGTTACCTTCTCCCGCTTCCCTTCTCCCTCCTCCCCACTCTCCCTCTTCCCTCCCCCTCTCCTCCCCTTCCTCCTCCTCTTTCTCTCCCTCCCTCTTTCTTGCTCTCCATCCCCTTCATCCTCCTCCTCCTGCACCTCTCCTCCCCCATTCGCCTTCCCTCCGCCCTCGACTTCCTTCTGCTCCTCCTCCCCCCTCCCCCATCCGCTACTTCTGAGGGAGCTCGATGACTCCTGGGGGGGAGGGATTCCTGGGGAGGGGGTCGGTCATTTCACGGGGTGGGGGGGAGGGGGTTCTGATATTCGGCGTAGGAGGGGGATGGGGGACAGTGAGTAAAGAATGTGCATGAAGAAGGGAAGGAGGAAAATTGAGAGGACTGTGAAGCAAGTAAAACAATAAAGGAAGGGGAAGGGTGTAAAGCAAGCGAAAGAATGAATAAGAGGTGGAGAACAGAAGCTGATGAGTTAGAAAGGCGGAAGGAGAAGAAGATGAAGGAGTATTGCAGAGGGGTAATGATAAAGAAGAGAAGGAAAAGTAAAGCTGATATTGGAAGAATAGGGAAAGGAATAAGAATGATAGAATAAAAACGAAAGGACGCAAGACAAAAGCGGATTGAAAATCGGTAAGACAAGACGTCCTCGGCGAGAGAGAATGGGAGATAAAGGAAAGTGGAAAGGGAAAAGGGAAAACAATATTTATTTAAGGAATAAGAGGATAGAGAAGAGAGAAGAAAAGAAGGAAAACGAAAGACAGGAAGGAACGGAAAAGCTGATGACGAGGAAGGGGCGATGAAGAGTGATAATTAAGGAGTGTAAGACTAATAAGAGGCGGGGAGCGATGCCGGAATGGGAGAAAAGCGATAAAGAGAAGGAGGAAAAGATGAACGATGCTAAAGTAAATAGATAGACGAATAAATAAATAAAGCGAGAGAAGAAGAGAACTAGGGAGAAAAGGAAAAGTGGAAAGGGGGAAAATTTCCAAGTTGGCGATGTTGCGCAGCCTCTCAATTTCACTCGGGATAGAGAGAAGAAAAGAGAGGCTGGAGAGTCACACGGAGAGTCTTATCGGGGTGAGTCTCGGCGAGGGAGTGTGATGAGTCTCGAGTTGTGAAGTCTTGAGACGTTTTTTGAAGTTCAAGAAGAGGAGGAGAAGGAGGAAGGGGGAGGAAGAGGAGGAGAAGGAGGAAGGGGAGGAGGAGGAAGGGGGAGGAGGAGGAGGGGAGGAGGAGGAGGAGGAGGAAGAGGAAGAGGAAGAGGAAGAGGAAGAGGGGGGAGGAGGAGGAGCAGGAGCAGCAGAGCAAAGGGAGGAGGGAAGGAGGGAAATAGATGAGGAAAAGGAGAGAGGTAGATGAGAAAAAGGAAGGACGGAGGAGGAGGAGAAAGAGGGAGGGAGGAGGGTGAGAAGACAAAAGGAAGAAGGAAGGAAGGAAGATTAGACAGTAGAGGGAAAAAAGCAAATGAGAAAGACATTAGAGGAGGGAAGGTTGACGGATGAAAAAAAGAATGAGGGAAGAACTGAAATAAGATGCAAGGAAGGAGCGAAGCAGACGAGAAATGAAAAGAAAGTAGATGAAAGGCGTAAGGAGAAAACATTGAAAGAAAGAAAAAAACTCGTGAGATGACGCAGCTAAAGGAGAGAGACAGAGGGAAAGGAGATGTAGGGAGGATGACGTCACCATAGATGTAGCTGGAGGTGCAGTCGGGAGTGGAGAATTAGGATTATCAGTAGTAGTTGTAGAAAAGGAGTAATGGGAGTGGTAGTAGTTGTTGAAAGCGGAGTAAGAGTGGTAGTAGTTGTAGAAAAGGAGTAATAGGAGTGGTAGTAGTTGTTGAAAGCGGAGTAAGAGTGGTAGTAGTTGTAGAAAAGGAGTAATAGGAGTGGTAGTAGTTGTTGAAAGCGGAGTAAGAGTGGTAGTAGTTGTGAGTAATAGGAGGTAGTAGTAGAAGCGGAGTAAGAGTGTAGAGTTGTAGAGTGGGAGTAATAGGATTGGTAGTAGTTGTAGAAAGAGTAAGAGTGGTAGTAGTTGTAGAAAGAGGAGTAAGAGTGGTAGTAGTTGTAGAGTGGGAGTAATAGGAGTGGTAGTAGTTGTAGAAAGAGGAATGTGAGTTGTAGTTGACGTAGAACTGGGCGAATATAAAGTAATAGGTGGATGTAGAAGGGAGTGAGGGAGCGAGACGTAGAGAGGGAGAAAGAAAGAGTGATATAGAGAAGGAGAAAGAAAGAGAGACGTAGAAAGGGAGAAAGAAAGAGACATAGAGAGGTAGAAAGAAATAGACGTAGAGAGGTAGAATGGAATAGACGTAGAGAGGTAGAATGGAATAGACGGAGAGAGGAAGAATGAAAGATATATAGAGAGAAAGTGAGACGCAGGGAAAGAGGGACACAGAGAAGGAGAAAGACAGAGGGACACAGAGAAGGAGAAAGACAGAGGGACACAGAGAAGGAGAAAGACAGAGGGACAAATAGAATGAGAAAGACAGAGAAACGTAAAAAGTGAGTAAAGAAAGAGAGACCTGGATAGAAAACGTGGAGGGTGAGAGAGAGAGAGAAAGAAAGAAAGAAAGAAAGAAAGAAGAGAAGAGAAGCAGGGATTGGTCTAGGAGGAGGGGGTTAAGAATTTATATGTGGCCGTGTTTATTTTGCCGCGTGTTCTCCGCCAGGTAAGATAACACTCGGCAGACGACAACGGCGGCCACTTGAGGAATGCTAGTTATTGAGTCTCTTTTTAGAGGTTTTGAGAATGTTAATCTGCAATCAATTCCTGATGTGGATTCGCGCCGGATGCCAATTGCATGTGTGTGTGTGTGTGTGTGTGTGTGTGTGTGTGTGTGTGTGTGTGTGTGTGTGTGTGTGTGTGTCGTGTGTGTGTGTGTGTGTGTGTGCTGAGTGCTCGTGTGTGTGTGTGTGTGTGTGTGTGTTTGTGTGTGTGTATGTGTGTATGTATGTGTATATGTAAGCATGAATGTATACATGTGTGTATGGTGATGGACGGCAGAGGACGTTGCACAGGGCAGGAAGTGGGGGCTGTGAGTCATGGTAGCGGCACTCCGGCTTGGCAACTGGCACCCCTCCCCCCACCTGCCGTGCCACCGCCGTGCCACCGTTACGCCGCCAACACTCCCCAAGCTGATGCCGTTCACCAGTGAGTGTAGCCCGCGCCATCTTCCCCGCTCGGCTGTGGCACCGACGTGGCACTAGCCGAAGTTTCACAAGGCACCGCGGAATCTTTCCCGATCCAAGTTCTGGGATGCTTTTTCCGCGGAGGTTATTACGGTAGCCAGTCGATGTTTGAAACTAATTACGAGATTTCTCCTTATATCTTTTAGTTGGTCACATCACCCCCTCCCTTTACCCTCTGCACGCCCACACAACTTCAAAGAGGATTTGAGTTCGTGAGTGTCGGCCGCCCACTGTCTCCGTCCTTCTACCCCCTCCCCGCCTCCCCCAGCAAGTGAAAAGGTGTGCGAGCGGTGCCATACAAGTGCGTCTGGTGGCACTCGTTTTGGCTCTCATGCTGGTGACGTTCACAGTCTCGCCGGCGTGATAGTGGCACTGATTACCTTATCGCGGATATCTTGTCAACTGGCATTGGGTCTTTCATTTTTATTCCACTCCCGCCCTCCTCACTTCCTACCACTGCCACCACGTTACCCTCGCTTTTTACCTACACCACCACTACCACGTTTGCCACCAGTCTTAGTGCCACAGTCACAACCACCGCCTAGTGAATCCATACGCCGGATCCTTTGCCCTTCCGATGGATCAGTCACGTCCATTTCACTCATACATTGCCGTGTTATTATTGTTTACATTATTAGTTCATATCTCGATCGTCCATTGTTTACATTATTAGTTCACATCCCGATCGTCCATTTTTACATTATTAGTTCACATCCCGATCGTCTACTGTTTACACTTTTAGTTCACATCCCGATCGTCCATTTGATTTACTCGGGTTTTAATCGTGGCGCTGAACATCATTGCAGAAATACACGCTTATCAACGCAATCATCAGATTAGAATTTCATGACTCTTAAAGTTGTATCCTTGATGTTAGATTATGCTGTTGCCTCTTTCCAGATTCATTTAACAAATTGATATGATTCTCGTCTCTTCCTCGAATGGTTTCAGCAGAGAGGGAGGGAGGGAAGGATGGAGAGACCGAGGGAGGGATGGAGAGGTGGAGGGAAGAAGAGGTAGAGGGAAGAAGAGGTAGAGGGAAGGAAAGATAGAGGGATGGTGAGAGAGAGGGATAGAGACAGAGAGAGAGAGAGAGAGAGAGAAGAGAAAAAGAGAGAGATTAACAGAGAGAGAGAGACAGACTAAGAGAGAAAGAGAGAGATTAACAGAGAGAGAGAGAGAGAGAGAGACAGACAGACAGACAGACAGACAGACATTAACAGCGACCTTTACATCCCTCTTGTGAAATGAATAATCAACATGTAGGCATTCTGCGGAGTGAAAGGTGTTTGAGGGGGGGGAGGCGATCGCGTGAGAGCGACACCTGCACGGGACCGGGGCATCGGGCGAGGCAGGTGTAAATCAAACCCCGGCCAGTGATTAATGGCGAGAACCACGGCCGTGAGTCATGGCGAGGGAGGAAGGGAGGGACCGTTGCAGTGGCTTATATATATATAGGTATATCGTGGTGGGATTTTGTGTAAGGTGAGCCGGGGTGTGTGGGTATGAGCAATTTATGAATGAGAGGAGGGGCGGGAGTGGCCGGAGCAGCTGTTGGGTTCGGGGACAGGTGTCTTGTACGCTTGTAGGTGCGTGTGTGGGACGGGTTGTGGGGGTGGGGGAGTGAGGGAGGCGGGGAAGAGTGATTGGGTGTATGGGGGTAGGTGTATTTGCCCCTGTGTGTGTGTGTGTGTGTGTGTGTGTGTGTGTGTGTGTGTGTGTGTGTGTGTGTGTGTGTGTGTGTGTGTGTGTGTGTGTAAGCGCGCGTTTATATATGTATATGTATATATATGTGTATGTATGTATGTATGTATGTGCCTCATGTCTCGCCTGTCACATATCCCCGGCGTGCCAGCCCATCGCCCTCGTAAGTGGCTTCTCTAGTTTCTTGTAAGAGATACATTCCTTTTGTTGTTTTCTTTCTTTTTTTTTCATTTCCTTCCTTTGCTGCCGTTCATATTGACATTAATGTTTAGTATCATCGTCATTTGTTATTGTTTATTATTATTATTATTGTTGTATTTTTATAGAAATATTATTTTTGTTACTGCCATCATATTTATGACTTGTCGTTATTTTTGCTACTGCTACTGCCACTATCATTACTGTTACTAACGTCATCATCACGCCATCACAATCACAATCATCATCACCATTATTATTTCCTTTTGCCTACCCTTTCCACCCTTCGCTTTCACTACCCTATCCTTCTGCTTCTCCTCCACAATTCTCCTAACTTTCCCTTCTCTCTCTCCAGCACCTCCTCCCAGCCCCCCCCCCCCCTTCCTCCAACAACCCCCACCCACACCCCTTTATGATAGATTATGCAGGTGTGTTCCACCTCCTCAAGCCGTGTAAATCATAGGCACAACCCACATAGCTATGTTGCCATTGCGCCCATCCAAGTGTGGGGTTATGTTTCCCCGAATGGGCGAAGGGCGTGGTGTTAGTGCATGAGGAGGGGGGGGAGAGTGAGATAAGGTCCTACGTAGGATGTGTGGTGTTGGGGGGTGGGGTTAGGGGATGGGGATGGGCAGGCGATAGGGGTACCTGGGCATATGTTTGGTTTGCCCTGCTGTGTGTGTGTGTGTGTGTGTGTGTGTGTGTGTGTGTGTGTGTGTGTGTGTGTGTGTGTGTGTGTGTATGTGTATGTGTGTGTGTGTATGCGTGGGGGGAATTATCTATGTGCATGTGTATGTAATTGGCATTGGCAGTGTACGCATCCTTTTGATGGTGGGTTTTGGAGTTGCACATGTGTACAGAGGAAATTATGCTTGTTATTAGCATTTCGTAGACCGTGAAATATACTGTATACACATGCATGGAAGAAGGAAGAAGAAGAAGTAGGGGAAAACAAATGGAAAATAAAAGCGGAAGAGAGGCAAAGAAGGAGAAAAAGAAATCATTTGGAACGTTTGTAATAATGGCGATAATGATGATTGCCATTATTATTGTTTTTTGTTCTTGTTCTTAGTGTGTTTGTTATAACTTTTCCCATTATAATTACAATCACTATCATCATGATGCAAGAAGAGCAGGCCAGAAGTGTGTATCTAGCAAAAACCGGATATTTTGTATGATTCATTACGTGTCTGGGCGTGCAAAAGGAGCATTGCCTTGTGGGCGCGATAACGAGTGCAGCTTTCCCAATCGTGGTGTTCGTGTTCCCTTTTTTGCTGCTGTTCTTTTGTTTTGCGTGTGTGTGTGCTTTTTATTCTTGTGGTTTTATATTCTATTTTCCAGAAATCTGTAGTTTATTTATCGCCACTATTGTCGTTATCATAGTCATCAGTTGCTTCATTATTCACATTAACATCATCTTATTAATCGGTATTATCATTCACTATCTTCATCACCTTCAATCATCATCGTCATCGTCAGTCACCAGTCATCCTAACCCTCGCCAGTCACCATCTCTCTATCCTCTTCCTCTCCCTTTTCATTTTTCTCTTCCTTTTCATTTTTTCTCCTCGTCAC